>JAGGCT020002557.1:0-20000 GCA_017654935.2 Phymorhynchus buccinoides | reverse complement strand
ATGACATTGTTTTAAACAGACTGATTTACAAATAACTGCTATTTTTTAATGATTGTTTTTGTTGTTGTTGTCTTACCCTGGCTTAAAGACTCCAGGGATCATCCCAACAGCCGAAACACTTGAACACTATGGTACAAATGCACCACTAGGGATGAAAACATTACGTGTGTGACCGTTTTTGATTACCCCCGCCACGTGCGCAGCCACACTCCGACTTTGGAGGAATGATTGTTTTTAAAGGATATAATTCACTGAAGGGAAGGGGGAGGGGGAATCCATTGGTGCTCTTTTCCCAGCTGTCCATGAGTTATCTTCTTTTACATGAATAAATGTGGGAGAAGATGTGGTTTAGCTGCATTCTTGCATGTTCATGCGTTTCATTCTCAACGTATCGTTCTTTCCGTTTCGTCAAAATAACCCTGACCTAATACTAACCCCTGTCCATTACCCGAACAAACACAAATGTTGATTTGTAGTTTAAAAAAAAAATTAAATGAGAAAATCTGGTTGAAAGTAATGAAGCTGCAATTCCCGTTTTGCGCTTGTGAACGAGTCAGTTCAAAGCCTGTTCAAAGCTATATGTCACTGGGGGGGACAAACTTAATTGGTCTATGTGAATAACATGTGCTTTTATGTCTTAGTTTATTACATAATGTCCCGTCAGTTTTAGATTTAAGTGCACGCTGAATTTTTTTTTTCTTCATGAAGACAATAAAGACATTTGAATTGAATTTGAATTTGATATGCCTCTTTCCATATTCAGCTGACCTGCGCAGCAATGCTCAACTTTACGATTGCCCTCAAAAGTGTTGACGAGTCGGTCAGTGACTACCCCCGGACACAACACATGGGCCTTTAGTTACACACAAGACCGGATCAGCGAAAGTCGTACAGCATATTAAACTCTGAACATTCAGACGTGCTTTGCCCAGTCTTCATGAAGAACGTCCATAAAGGGTCGATGACCAATTGGACGTTAATCTCACTATCT
Source organism: Phymorhynchus buccinoides (assembly GCA_017654935.2). Taxonomy (NCBI): domain Eukaryota; kingdom Metazoa; phylum Mollusca; class Gastropoda; order Neogastropoda; family Raphitomidae; genus Phymorhynchus; species Phymorhynchus buccinoides. Next base: position 19,009 of record JAGGCT020002557.1, on the reverse strand, counting down.
GTGTTCAGCCGTGCTTACTGCGATCGTTGCTTCTCAGGTAAAAACCTGTCTTTCTTCATTGTTACGATGTACGTGTAGACTTCATTTTAGAAAGGAGCTAGTAGTTGGCTGGGACTGTATAGAAACTTCCAGATCGTTACTTTTCGTTTTGATCCGATAATTCCATTCTTATCTGGTTTGGTCTGGATGCTTTAAGGAGAATTGTAAAAAAATGTAAATGCATACTGGGAGTTGGTAGAAATGACTAGAAGATTGTTGTTATTACGAAAAAAAATTCACGAACAAAACGTTTGTGGGATAGAGAAGAAAACTTGACATAGTCTGCATTTTCTAATGAGTTATTGGTTGTTGTTGTTGTTGTTTTATACCTTTAATCGACATATATTATTGTGATAGTTGAAGTATTAGTTTTTGTGTTAATTTAGAGACGTTTTGTCTGGTAAGATCAAGAAGATTGAGGATCTTTCTAGAATGGAACCTTCTAGAAAGGGATGCATCTGGAAAACGGACACGTACGTAACCATTGTGGCCTTATGGCCTGGGAATGCAGAAGAAGAAGAAGGTAGACATCGCATAATCCAAAACTTTCTTTAGCTGTTCACGACTGCAGACTGTTCTTGCTGATTTAAAAAAAAAAAGAATGCTTTAAATGGGTCCAAAGTTTTCAAACAGTATCTGGTGGATTTTAATGAAATTTAGTAGAATTTTAGTCATCCATGTCAACGTTTTTGACCCTATTCATTTTTTGTTTAATCTTTTATATATTTTTAAACCTATTTTGAAATAGTGTGGCAAGGAGAGAGGATAATTAGCGAAGTAATGAAAGTTAACTCTCTGTAATTAACTCTCTTCACCCAAGTTATTTTCAGCAATTCACCCAACAAAGCATAAGCAATAGCCACATTGAGACAGATCCACCCCCCCCCTCCCCCACTCCCCTGTGGGGAAACCGGGGGTCTTTTGTATAAATGGTTCCCTCACCTTCTGGGAGTTCTGTGCTTGTAACTTCCTCTAATCATTCACTCTCTTTGACTTTGCCTTTTCCCTTTGCTTAACTGTCATCTACTATCGTTCTGCCTTACCGGTCCTCTCTCATGTCCTTTTTGTTTGTGGCTCAAGCCACAAACCTATAACAACCTATAACTCACTTTGTCGGTCGGTCCAAAATTGTCGCACATATTGACAAAATTGTTGCACTTCAAATCGAGGCTGCACTTCAAATTGAGGCTGCTCTTTAAAATGATGTTTCGTTTTCAATTGTCGCACGCCGCAAACGATCGCGAGTCCGCGCTTGTTTCACAAAACTTTTTCAAAATGATTTCCTCCAGCCAAAGTCGCCTTGCTGGGCCTATTTCTTAGCTAAGCGCATAACGGCATCGTGACGCATCTGCGCTCATAATTGACAGGAACGTTTCTCAGCGATCAAAGACGAAGAAGACAGACCCAGGTTTATCCCAAGAAAGGATGACCCAGATATATATGGGTGATGGTCATTTATTGCATGTGCATTGTTAGTGTGTTGTTGTTGTTTGTGTGTGTGTGTGTGTGCGTGCGTGTGCGCGTGTGTGTGTGTGTATGCGCGTGTGTGGCGCGTGCGCGCGTGTGCGTGCGTGTGTGCGTGCGCATGTGTTTGCAGTCAAGTGTATGCGAACAAAAATTGTTCCTTTTATTTTTGCTTTTAAGCTTTAAACTGGGGTGATAATTGTTTCCTATGTAGATCTGTTAATAAAATAAATTATCCGTGTGTCTTCAGTCTTTTTGTTTAATAACATATACATGAATAAATACTTAGACATAAGAAAATGTATGCATAATAAAATTGAATAAAATAGAAAATATTTGACAAGTATAACTTTGAGGAAAAATCTAGGATACATAGCACGTGAGTATAGATGCGAATGTGGGTGCTCTTGTAAACCTGGGCCTGTATTCACGTTGATATAGCATGAGACTTAGCATCATGCTAACTTAGAAGCTCTTCCATAAGTCCTATTAAATCCTATAGGACATTGGAAGAGCTTCTAAGTTAGCATCACGCTAAGTCTCATGCTATCTCAACGTGAATACAGGCCTTCGTTTTAATGTAACATGCCACAACATCATTATTCTTTGTATTAGAACAGAATAAGTTGAGTTGACTTGATGATTCAAATGTTCTTCTTGTCATCCCATAGGTGAAGGGTCTACACAAACATGAAGATGGCAGACAAAAGAAAATCAAGGAAGGTGCACCTCACTGAGATGGATATTGCTTATCTAGAATCACTAGAGAAGTTAGCCAGTTGCTTGCGGCCTATTTCTAGTAACTGTATCGAAAATATGTTGGTCCAGATCGAACTCGAATGCAAATTCTCAGATCCCGAACTTCTCATAACTGAGTTCCAGCGGAGAGGTTGGCATCACTGTGAAATATTGGTGTCAGTGATTGAAAGAAGAACAGACCTGCTGGTTGCCAAAGACTTTAGAAACCACACACTGAATTCAACGTTTTTGGATGACATTATTGCACTTCTGACAGCCGAGAAAAGGTGGAGTGCTGTTTTGAACATTCTTGGATGTGCAAGTGACCACAAACGACGGACAAATCAATGGTTCTCAAATCTGGAGGTTGAGGATGAACTGTCTCTGTGCATTGAAATGGGAAAGTGGACAACAGCAGCTGCTTGGTTTAGAACATGGTTTCATATTGCCTTAGACTTAGGCCTTTTCAGACCTTTGAAATTCCTTGTTTGCTCTGAAAACGAAAATGTGCGTTGTGCCATTTTCAATGATTGTACAAAATCTCCTACTAAGGCAGAACAAACCCTGTTAGTATGGAGAACATGTAAATGGAGGAAATCGTTGACACAAAACCAGTCTGATCAAACAGTAGACTTCAATAAATGCGTTGACCTCGCATGTGAAGCTGGGTTGTTTTCTCTCTTCGTTCCACCTGCTGAATTTGATAACAGTCTCCGAGGCCTTCGCCGGACCCCTGTAGGAATGGCAGTGTACTTTAACCAGCCAGATCTTGTGCGATTGCTGTACCAGGCTGGAGCAGCAGTCAGCAACTCTGAAATCCTGTGGCTGAGTCGACATCCAACGCTGAAGAGAAGATGTGAAGCAGAGAGACAAGAAGAGCCTTCACATTATTCAGTCAACAGCTATCCGCTACAAGATGATGTCAATGCTGCCAACGCAATCAAGGAGTTTCTGCTCAGCAAGTTGCCTCGCTCTCTGGAAGACCTCTGTCTCCAGGAGGTGACCAAACAAGTGGGCTGGGGACACGAGAGAGACAGGACAGTGGAGCAGCTGGAAATCCCTGAAGTGATGAAGGAAATGTTGACCTTCAAGAACTAAATTGTGTTTGATATGAAAAAAATGACTGTGTTTGATACGGACAGGAAATGGAAAAGACATTCGGAACAAGGGGTTATGGAAATATTAGAACATTTTGATGACTTTTTGTCTAAGACACCTCCTCCTCCTCCTCCTGCTCCTCCACCTCCTCCTCCACTTATTTCTACAAGTCGTGGAAACCATGAAAAGTGCTGGAAAACTGCAAGGCTTTTTCCAATGCTTGAAAAGTGCTGGAAAAACAGCACAGGTCCTAAACCCAAAGCTCCTGGAAAAAGCCCTGGAATTTTCCCAATCTGCTAACCAGATTCCCAATTTCTAAGCTAGAAAACCCCCATTACTTGTTCTCTTTAAAAAATGTATTTAGTAAAACTAAAAGTTAACATTTGGCTGCTTTTTAAAGTCAAACCTTGTACCGCAGATATTTCTATTGTGTCAGCAGACAATCATCCCACTGCTTGAGGACTTTTTGTGTGTGGAGATGTTTAGTTTCAAATAATCAGATTAGTTCGAGTTTAGCACACCTCTTACTGTAATGCTTGTTATCCACAATACAAGGAAAATGTTTAGTCCTTGAAATTTACCAGCACCGTCATGGAATAGTCCTGGAAAAGTCATTGAATTTTTTGTTGTTGAGAGATCTGTGGGAACTGTCCCCCTTTTCTTCCTCTTTGTAGTAGTATCTGACTAGCTGACCATTAATTCACTCCATCGACCTTTAAGAATGGTATTCCCCAAAGGTCTGTCCTAAGACCCTGTTCATCGTTGTGTACATGCAACCTCTTTTTGGTAATGTCAAGAAACATTCTGTAAATCCTTATGCCTTTTCAGACAATCATAGACTTTACAAAGACAGAATTTCTCTGATTTTGATTCTTCTAATCATGCTCTTCAGTGATGTACTCGTGGCGTGAATGTATGGATGAATCAAAATCAAAAGCATAAACTTTGCATAAATGATAACAAAACCCATGCCTTGATCATTCATTGCCTCTAGCAGACTCATAATTAGCAGTTCCTCATCTTCCTCAATGCAATTTGGCAACTCTAATATAGATTTAGCACCTCCCGTGAACAATCTCTGCATGCTTAATGATTCTTATCTTTCAATGAATGCACATCCTGACATGTAAACAATGTCTACAAAGCTGCCTATTTGTAGATTTGATTTGCCTAGCACTTACTATGATACTCATTTCTTAATAATTGTTGTATTTTGTTTTATGCTTATTTCATTCTTATGTATTTGGTGTTTATTCACAGTACAGTGCTTGACCTCATGTGTTCAATTCAGTTTGGTTTGCCTTCGACTGGTTGTCGCATTTTGTCTAATATGTGTAATGTTTCATCATTCAGTTAGTTTTTCATGTACAGCGCTTTAAGCTCCGGGCAAAGGGAGTAAAGTGCTTTATAAACGTCCATCATTATCTTATGTACAGACAAAAAAGGGTGGGACCGCAAAGTGGCGGGTCACTGCTAGTCATTATTAGTAGTAAAAGCAGCAGCAACAGCAGCAACAGTAGGTGATGCGTGACGCCTGGCTAAGTACTCGCAGACTGTCAACATGAACGTAATCTGCTTTAAGAAGCCACGTTCTGCGTTGCTGGGGAAAGGGATAGGATTAGGGTTAGGCTATGGTTAGTTTCATGAAACGAAAAGAACCATACGTTGACATTGGATGGCGAGAACATGAGGTGGATAGCTAAACATTGTCTCAAACAGCCAATAGTCACAGTCAAAAGCAAGGGAAGCAAATCAACTAAAGTTGTAAACGGAATCATAATCCAGAAATTGATGCCCAGATATATCAGTTTGACAGACTAAAAACAGTCACACTGCAAAAACGTATGCAAAAACAAAAAGAGCATTGATCCTTAGTCTAAACCCCACAGGCGTAGACCTATTTAGCCTACACACAGCGACTCATGTTCACGCTGAAGGTCTGCGAGTAGCCATGCGTTAAGAATAGTGGGGTTGGGGTGGGGGTGGGCTAAGTATTGTGGTGGGAGTATTGCTATTGTGATATTTATTCCCCGACCAAAGCTGGAGAACTATTGTTGCGTCGTGTGGCGTGCGTGCCTCCGGCATCGCATCCTACTACCACCCCTATTAATGGTATCACCCAAGGAATTGTATCACCTGAGAACTCACCCTCAAAGGGACTTTACTACCGACTTTACGACACACTTGTATTTTGTTACTATTGTCGTTGCTTATGCATGTATGTTTATATCCATCCGCATAACGGTTATTGATGCTTTGGGGAAACACATGGCTTGTAAAGTAATTTTTGCTGTCGCAAAGACGTTTCATTAAAATTTGCGTTTAAACAAATCAGTTTTGTTATGTGCTGTTATTTGCATGTCATTTTTATTCTCTGTCTCTATCTTTTCTTCTGTCTCACTGTGTCTCTGTCTCTCTCTCTCTCTCTCTCTCTCTCTCTCTCTCTCTCTCTCTCTCTCTCTCTCTCTCTCTCTCTCTCTCTCTCTCTCTCTCTCTCTCTCTCTCTCTCTCTCTCTCTTGATTGTATTGATTTCCCCCTTCCTCGTGATGTATTGTGGCCCATGGCCAATGTACATAAAAACATTTCAGTGTTCAGTGCTCTCTCTCTCTCTCTCTCTCTCTCTCTCTCTCTCTCTCTCTCTCTCTCTCTCTCTCACTCTCTCTCTCTCTCTCTCTCTCTCTCCCTCTCTGTTTCTCTCTCTCTCTCGCTGTCTTTCCCTGTCTGTTCCTCTCTCTGTCTGTCTCTTCTTCACACCTCCTTCTCTCAAGTCTTTACCCATTCATTTTATTCATTTTTCGCAGCCTCGCACGCACGCACTCCCCCCCCCCCCCACACACACACACAGACATACACACACACGCGCGCGCACACGCACACACACGCACACACGAATACATATAGCATTAACAAAATGTCTTTTGATGCTCGCATCCTACCATAGACCCTGCCTTTCACTACCCTTCTGTTCAGTGATAACGTAACAGTTTCACAACCCACGGAACACAACCCAGGGAAAGTAAAGAGACTAAATGGCAATTGTAAAGTTTAGCACCCTCTTCCTTCGCGCACAACTGGATAAGCTCTTTCATTCTGTGAAGACTTGTATAGCTCCGCCCTTTCATTAATGCAAGTTCACCCACCTCACGTATATTACGATCCTCAATCTCAAAGTCTGATTTCAGTTGTATGAAAACAATCCTAGGCTGATCCTGATCCTACCCTATCCTAGCAATGACAGAATGCTGCTTCTCAGTAGAAATGTTCAATGTGAAGATTTGAGGAATGGGTGGGGGTTTGTGTTGACTAAATTACATCTTTGCCCCAAGCTGTTCTATTAAGCATTGTCCCCCCCCCCCCCCCCCCCCCTTCTGCTAAACATGGAATTGTGTTAAACGGATTGATTTACAAATAATTGCTCTTCCTTCAGTCTCTTCTTCAGGGGGTTGAAAAAAGAGTATTGGTGATTTTTTCCTGTAGTCCATGAGTTATCTTTTTTTACAGGGATAATGTGGGAGAAGGTGTAGTTTAGCAGCCTCCCTACATGTCTTTGGGCTTCAGTCTAAATTCATCGCTCTTTTTGTTGCTTGAAAATAACCCTAACCTAATACTAACCCTATCCCGTATCCAAACAAAGCCAAATATTGCTTCTTAATGAAATTGTTTGATGAGAAATATGTCGTTGAAAGTTATTAAATTGCATTACGGTTTTACGCTTGTGAATAAGTCAGTTCACAGCCTTGTGTAGTTCTGCCTCTTTCCTAGTTCAGCTGACTGCGCAGGAATGTGATGTGGGTGTCCAACTTTACGATTGCCCTCAAAGGTGTTGAAGAGAAAGTCCCCGGACTCAAGACACAGTTACACACGAGAGCCTGCCAGCGAAAGTGAATGGCAATGAGATTAGAAAGTCATAAATCTTACACTTTGAATGTTCGTCATTCCCAACCGGGCGTCCGTAGTGAGAGGGTCGACTCTCTCATCATGTTATGATTCTGAGGCAAAATGGCAGATTGCTATCGACGTCCTACTGGGTGGCAGCCAGCGGGAAGGGCGACACAGGAACTCCTCCCTCACCAGATGGGAGTTGAGGGACTTGCAAGCTGACACGACGACATGCAGCGACTTGGATCATCTCTGCTGATTTGACTTCGTCAATGATCCGCCAAGGCACCCAGCAGTGGGCTTTGGCTGTGCTGATTGCCCAGGGCATGGATTCGCAGATACATATTCTGGGGGAAGGCCTTCTGCGCAGCGCCACCCACTGTTGGGAAGGGGGCCCCTCTTGAAGGACCACGCCCGCCTGCAGAGACGACTTGACATCGCCTGTATGTCTCCTGCCAGTTTGTGATGACACCAGTTTCCGGTACGGAGCAGGTTGCCGGGTGACCCTGAAGATGGCCCTTGGGGGAGAAGACTAATCAGACTATACCAACGAAACAAAACTAGTGGACTACAGGAGCACCTGGACAACCTTCGGCTTGTCTCACAATGCTCAAGTCTCCTACCGCCCAATAGATGCCAACACCAGCATCAAGATCAAGAACCTACACGGACGCTGACTTCAGATAACGTGGAATGCTCATATAGATTACTTATTGACAAAGGCAAGGAAAACATTAAATGTTCTTAAAATCATATTAAAGCAAGAATGGGGACAAGATCAATGTACATTATTAACTCTTTGTAAATCTTTAATGAGGTTAAAGTTAACATATGCACAAGAATGTTTTTTTAGTGCACCAACCTATTTATTGAAGAAAGTAGAGTGCATTGAATGCAAGGCTTTAAAACTAGCACTAGGGCTTCCAGTGCATGTATCGTCTTTGCGTACTTATCAAGAGGCTCAAGTGCTTCCTTTAGATGATTATAGAAAATTAGCCTGCTGTAAGTTTGTCGTGAAAAATACAGCTTTCGAAACACATATCAATTCAGAGATTAAAAAAATGAGGTCGGATATTGATTTTCCTAGAAGAGCAAAGACAATAACTTCCCAAGTCACATTGGCAACATACACATCGAACACTATAACTGACTCTGGGGTTTCCATTGATAAAGGTGCAGTATCTGTCAGACCGTCATTTGTTTCCAATATCACCATGGGAACTTCATAAAGCGTATTTTGATATTAACCATTCAAATATAAAAAAAAGATGAAAACCCAAAATATGCTTGCAAGTTATGTCAAATGTCATATTGAAGAGAACTACATCAATTATTTACAAGTATATACAGACGGTTCATGCATAAATAAACAAAGAAATCATTTTATATTGGAATTGATAAATCAATATTTACAGCCGAACTAACTGCAATCCTCATGGCTTTGCACTATCTTATAAATTTTCCAAAAACTATATTTCAAGTTCTGTTCTGTGTAGATTCAAGATCAGTTCTTCATGCATTAAGAGTATTAAAATTGCAAACAAGGCCTGAAATGATCATTGAAAACAGTTGCTTGATACAATCATATGCTAATTGAAAGAGGTACGCAATTAACATTGTGTTGGATTCTATCTCATTATTCTTTTTACTACAATAAAAAAGTAGACAGGGCAGCTTGTGACGTAAGTGTCCAGCGCGACCCGCTTTCTTTATTTCTTATCTACACCCCCCCCCCCCCCTTCTCCCCTCCCCACCCCCCCCCCTCTCTCCTTTTCATTTCTCTGTCCGGCCGCCACGTTAATTGCCACCCACCATCTAAAGAATGCCGATTAAGGGATTGGTCCCTTTCAAGTTCGAATTGTCTCCCCGGTCGGCACGTACCACCTACCGAGGTTATCTCCCTTCACCCCCCCCCCCCTCTTTTCTACCGTCTCATCACAAGAAAGTGACAACCACGGTTATCTCCCTTTGAAGATGGTTTTGCTTTTCCAATCACAAGGTTAGGAATGTCCGGCATGTGATAAGGATGGAATAGGCGCGTGATTGTTCGGTACATTTAGAACAGCATCTTGTGACGTGTCGACTGCTATAAACCAATAGCAGGCTTTCATTGTTTGAAAGTGAAGGCTATAATTGGCGTAGTGAGAAAAAGTTTTTCACACAAGATGCTGAAACGTAGCTAGAGCAACACTCACAACCAGTCATCATAAGCCCACTACAGGGCATCGTGGGCCGGACGATCATCCCGGACTCCACCACGCACCAAGACGGGACTGTCGCCAAGACGACCCGCACCCAGAATCCGCGAGGAGACCACGCCTGAGCCGTGCCATCCCGCGAAGCCGTAATCGGAACGACTGGGAGCTACTCTCACCTGACGAGCAAGCCCAGAACTTCAAACAGCTAAGTCCACCTGACTGCGCCAATCATTTGAACTTTCCTACGGACACCGAAGACAATTAGTAACCCTTCCGGCATGGGGCGAACCTTATAGAAAGACAAAAGTCTTGTGAATCCTTTCGGATTTCATTGTGTTTTATCCATAGTTTTGGCGCCATTGAGCTGCTTTATTATTATTGTTGCATAATCTTATGCAGATTTTGGGAGTAAATAAAATACAAGTGTCAAATAATCCTGAACCCTTTGGTCAGACTGATGAGAGTGGGAGTCTTGTAATTTCATGTAAAACCCTACTTCTCTCTGTCTGCCATTTAGAGCAATTCAACCACTTGTATTTCTTACAACCATCTGACGAGCCAGAACCCGGGCACAAATATAAATTTATTAGATGAAAAGGGGCCGGGAAAGTTGCTCATCTCCCATACCCTAGAGAAGTGGGCTAAAGGCAAATTTTCTAAAGTCTTCCCTAGAGACTTAGCCTTTTAACCCATTACCTCGTCACACAGCTGAACATGGAGCTAAACATGGTTTTGATACTGAATACCTTGATTTTCCCCTATCCTTGCACGAACAATACAACCTACTTAAATCACATATCTGGAAAACGTTCCAGTCTGGCTTGAAACATGACAGACGGGAACATTTCGATATTAAAATAATTAAGCATGGTTTCAGTGTAAATAGACGATTACTTTCACCAATGTATAGATGGAAACTAGATGCTTTTAAAACAAAATATGTAAAAAATGTAGTTTGTGTATGTGGAACCAAAACAACTCCATATCATATTCTTTCATGTGAGGACATGAAGAAATGTATTCCAGTTTTGTTTGAAAATGGGATGCACAATATTTTTAATTCACCAGCACTAACATATAAATTTTTCCTTAGTTTAGAATCCAGTCCCATAGGTATTTATTTATAACTTTAAATTTTTTTTATTGAAGAGGAAGGGAAATGATGGGAGGAGGAAGAGGGAAGGAGGGAGGCGCTTTTTTTGTATATATTTGTTTTAAAAGATTTTGTTATTGTTGTTGCTTGGTTTTGTTAAATGCTTCTACAGTGTAGGTCTATCCATTCATAATAATAGATACTCACATGCATATACAGATATGTATACACACATACATGCACACACTCACATGCCTGCATCCAATCTCACAAACATATTTTTTTCCCCGTCTAATATCACGAGAAGTGGATAGACGTTAAATGAAAGACACAGACACACACACACACACGTGCGTGCGCGCGCACACACACACACACACACACACACACACACACACACACACACACACACACACACACACACACACACACACACACACACACACACACACATGCACGCAAGCACACACACACACACACACACACACACACACACACACACACACACACACACACACGTGCATGTATGCATACATACACACACACACACACACACACACACACACACACACAACAACAAAACTAGGGGGCCTTAGCACCAGCTCTGATGCTGCAGCCAAATGGATGGGTTGGCCTTTGGGGACCTTTTCCAACGCCAGCAGCCCTCAAATCCCTTTGGCCGAGAGAGTAGTGATGTACCCTGGGCAAGGCACAAGTCTCCACTCTAGACTCAGTCTAGCCCAGCCCGCCAGAATAGCATCTGCCCCTTCTGCTGTCTGGCAGTCATGATCGGAAACGACTGACTGGCATACATACAAATCACAGCCTAGGTAATCACTGTGTGAAAGTAACAGCATGAACAGTGCAATTATCGATGTGTCCTAGCTGCAGGGTAGTCTTCTCCAACACAAGGTGTACAGTTACAGCCACATGCGGGCTGCATCACCTTTCAACTCTGCTGGTGGGATGAAGTAGGGGAAGGGGTCATACACTGGGCCTTTCAACATTAGAGAAGAACAGTTCAAGTTTTATTGTCCTAAGTTTGTGAAAATTCCACCAAGATTATCCGATATTGCATCTATATGCTCCCTGTAATTGGATTTTAATTAAAAGAGTTTAATTTTTTATTTATCAACACGTGAAATTGGTGCCTTGAAAAAAGTCAAACTATTAAACAACAACTACAACACACACACAAAAAATGTGTCTCCGCTGTACAATTGGTTTAACGCAGCTTTGTGGTTGTTGTTTTTGTCATTTCGGGTGTTGTTGGGGTTGTTGGTGGTGATGTTTTGACAAACCGCATCAAATAATCTAATTTGTTTGCATTACAAAAACAGCCAGTGTTAACTGCATAACATGAACAATAGAAAAGTACTGCTTCTAAATAAAATAAATCGACAACATTAACAACAAAAGAAACAGATTCCATTTCTCGGAGCTTCTCTGAGTTACGAGATAGACGAGATGCGCATGCGCGGATTAATCATATCACGCAGCTCGGCGGCCATATTTAGGTACCAAATCCCCCATGCGCTCATAATAACAGCATACATTTCCAGACTCCGATATGCGGCTGCCATGTATTGTTCCTAAATCGAGCCACCACCCCCACATCCAACCCACCAGTAGTCTTAAATCATCTGAAGGTCAGAACACATGGGCTTACATAAAGATTAATCGCCTAATAAATGGCCCACGCATGACATTGGAATCTGAGCCAAACAACAAGGAAATAGACAATATAGCTGCCTCAGAAAAAGGAAAATGTGATGGGGCATGGGAAAAACCCAACATAATGTCGCCCATGTACCCCCAAGGGGCTTTCGGAAATAAACCTTGAAACCTTGAAACCTCAGAATGTTTAAGAGCAAAAGCTAAAAATAGTCAACAATCACCCAAACACCAATGTTCTATTTAGGGCATATTTACGTTATTTTATGTATTCTACCAGCAACCACAACATGAAAGACAATTTTGAATGATTTCTTTGTTTATTTCACTGGTTTTTTTTTAAAAAGACCCACCAGGTCACGTGTCAAAATCGCGGGGTTCGCACGTTTTCCCTCTGATAGCTGGTAAGAAATCTTGTTTTGACCAGGTTTGACTTCCATACAAATGTCCCCAAATTTAAAACGAAACATCATTTTAAAGAGCAGCCTCAATTTGAAGTTGTAGACATTTGTCACAGCTACCCAAAACAAAACAAGGGACTTAATCGTAGTATGTCAGTGTGTCTGTAAAAGTCAAGTCAATAGAAAGAAAGAGGCAAAATTCTGTCTTCCATGTCCGATTTCTGCAAATGATCTATCTCGAACACCACATTTCAAATAATTATGAAATAAAAACTAGACAAGATAACTCAAATCGGGTTTCTGAGTATTAACAAAGAATCTTTGTTCCATCATGAAAAATTAAAATCTCAGTTTATGCCAAAATTCCATTATCCCTGTGGGTTTTTCCCATGCATTATCACAAATGATTTCAATACCAGCTCTTGTTTGACCTTTAATGCTGTGCATATGCAAATAATAGCAAAAACTGAGATAACACTAAAAGATGGATGGGTCTTTTTTTCGCTTCATCATGAAGACTTCTTGTCCTTTTATTTCTGCCCAGCCAAAATGGTCCCAATTTTAAAGCAGTGCCTCATTTCCAATGGTTTCATTACTAAAGACTTGAGGGATAAACCAGCGTAGAAACTGTTCCTATTTAGGGCACATTCCCCTACGCAGCAGTGATACACTAGTCTACTAAATTAACTGTTGTAAGACAAAACAGAATAAAAGGCTGTGTAACTGACATAAATCACTGGTTGTCCCAGTGAACGGTTGTGAAAATAGAACGAAAAAAGAATCCCTCTTTAAACAGTAATAAATCAAGCAGGCAGTTAATTCAGTACGCCTTTCTGACAGAGCGCTAGATTGCGTGCATATTGCATACCGTTTTTTACGCTGGTGCACACACACACACACACATGCACACACACATACACACACACACGCCCGCCCATGCACACATACTCTCTGTCTGTCTGTCTGTCTGTCTGTCTCTCTCTCTCTCTCTCTCTCTCTCTCTCTCTCTCTCTCTCTCTCTCTCTCTCTCTCTCTCTCTCTCTCTCTCTCTCTCTCTCTCTCTCTCTCTTTCTCCCTCTCTCTGATTTGTACGTGTTGGTGTATGTGAGCGCTAGTTATATAATTATCTTGCCTTTTATGGCGGATTCTGCATGAGTTTCTTTTGTCTGCCTATATTCGTAAAAGTTTGAATCTGTGTCCTTCTGTGTTCTTTTGTTACTGTGTTTGACACTGCTCTTACCCTGCTGTTTCTTTTGACATGGACAGACGGCCCAGCTCAGTCAACCATTGTTCATTCTCACTCTCTCCATCTCTCTCTCTCTCTCTCTCTCTCTCTCTCTCTCTCTCTCTCTCTCTCTCTCTCTCTCTCTCTCTCTCTCTCTCTCTCTCTCTCTCTCTGTCTCTCTCTCTCTCTCTCTCTCTCTCTCTCTCTCTCTCTCTCTCTCTCTCTCTCTCTCTCTCTCTCTCTCTCTTTCTCTCTCTGTGTCTGCTCTGTTATTCTCTCTCTCTCTCTCTTCTCTCTCTCTCTCTCTCTCTCTCTCTCTCTCTCTCTCTCTCTCTCTCTCTCTCTCCCTCTCTCTCTCTCTCTCTCTCTCCCCCTCTCCTCTCCTCTCTCTCTCTCTCTCTCTCTCTCTCTCTCTCTCTCTCTCTCTCTCTCTCTCTCTCTCTCTCTCTCTCTCTCTCTCTCTCTCTCTCTCCAAATGCACCTACACCTACACGTCTTTCTGTTTCGTTGTGATATTAACCTTTCAAATCTAATACGATGTGTTCAATGTGATAGCGTATAGTGTGTGTACTATAATATGATAAAGGGATTGTGACAGTCTGATCATGCGTGGTGTTTAAAAATGTTTGTTTGTTTACGTGGTGAACTACGAGAGCATTCAGAGTAGGCCCTACCCTAAAAAAGAACATGTTTGTGCACGTAATAACTGAAATAGTATGGAGAGTGGTGAGGGGCATACTACTGCACGAACTGAACAGGATGAAAGCAGCTTGACAACGCATTCTACTGGGAAAGAGAGTGATAATGGGAGAAAGAGGGTGAGGGGCTGGGATCGTGTTGACACACGTAATAAACAATCTAATAAACAAGCACCACACACTGGCACAAATATAAATAATACGTTTAAGATGTTACAATGGAATATCAATGGTTTGTTTTCAAAATTAAGAGATAAAGACTTTATTGCATACGTTCGTTCATTTGATGTCATTTGTTTTGTGGAAACGTTTGTAGATAAATTTCAGTCTGATTTATTTGATGATTATTCCATTTTGTGTAAGTCTGCAATAAAATGTACACATAGAGGTCGTCCTTCAGGTGGTGTAGTATGTCTTATCAGGAAAAAGTATGCTTCTTATATCCGTTGTATTGACATTCATTATACTAACGTTTTGGTTTTCCTCATAAATACAGATATGTTGGGTACTGATAAAGACATTGTATATGCTTGTGTTTATGTACCACCGGAGGGTTCGCCATTCTATTCCTTCTTTGATTTGGAAAATGGTATTCATTTATTAGAAGAGTGTTTATGTGATTGTCTGATGAAGTATATATTATGTTGTCTGGTGATATGAATAGTAGAATAGCTGATTTGAATCCTGTTGATGCATGCAAACAAACTCCATTTAATTCCGTTCATAAGAGTAGCCCTGTCAGCTTGAAAAGACAATCACAAGATAAAAGTGTGAATGCATATGGAAAGCGTTTGTTGGATTTATGTACCACGTTTGATTTATGTGTTGTGAATGGTGCATGCAAGGGCGACCTTCGGGGTTGCTACACATTCATCTCTGACTCTGGGTGCAGTCTGGTGGATTATTTTATTATATCCAATGATTTATGTGTTGTGAATGGTGCATGCAAGGGCGACCTTCGGGGTTGCTACACATTCATCTCTGACTCTGGGTGCAGTCTGGTGGATTATTTTATTATATCCAATGATTTATGTGTTGTGAATGGTGCATGCAAGGGCGACCTTCGGGGTTGCTACACATTCATCTCTGACTCTGGGTGCAGTGTGGCGGATTATATTATTATATCCAATGATTTATGTGTTGTGAATGGTGCATGCAAGGGCGACCTTCGGGGTTGCTACACATTCATCTCTGACTCTGGGTGCAGTCTGGTGGATTATTTTATTATATCCAATGATTTATGTGTTGTGAATGGTGCATGCAAGGGCGACCTTCGGGGTTGCTACACATTCATCTCTGACTCTGGGTGCAGTGTGGCGGATTATATTATTATATCCAATGATTTATGTGTTGTGAATGGTGCATGCAAGGGCGACCTTCGGGGTTGCTACACATTCATCTCTGACTCTGGGTGCAGTGTGGCGGATTATATTATTATATCCAATGTTTTATGTGTTGTGAATGGTGCATGCAAGGGCGACCTTCGGGGTTGCTACACATTCATCTCTGACTCTGGGTGCAGTGTGGCGGATTATTTTATTTTGTGTAGTGATTTGTTTGACACTTTCCATTCTTCGTTACAATTAAGTATAAGGGACAGATTTGATTCAGATCATATGCCAGTTGAGTTTTTATTAAACGTTTCTGACAAAAATGAAGAAAGACGTGAGCGCACAGAAATACAGATGGTGAACAAAATTGTATGGAATAGTGAACTGGCAGAGACGTATGTGAATTTGTTAAACACTGATGAAACTCGTAATATGTTAGAATTAGCTGTTAGACAAATTGATGATAATGTTGATTTAGCATTGTCTACTTTTAATGATTGTATTAAGAAATGTGCAGAATGCATGAACAAAAATATTAAGATTGGGTCAGGTGAAAAATTAGATGGTTGGTTTGACAAGGAGTGTAGAGCTGAAAAAACTAAGTTAAGAAGGTTGTATAGAGTAGCTAACAAGACTGGTGACAAGAAGGATCATAATGATATGTGCATTCAACGAAGGGAGTATAAACATTTATTAGAGTGCAAAGAGAAAAAATTTCATAACGCTTTGTTGAATAAATTGGTTAATTCTATTAAGGATCAGAAACAGTTTTGGGAGAATGTAAATAGAATTTCTAATAAGAAAAAGCACGTTAGTAACAATATTTCTGTTGAAGATTGGTTCAATCATTTTAAATGTTTATTAGACAAAGAAGTTGAAGAAGGAGAAGAAGAACAGATTGAAGACAGTAATGATTATTTTAATAGACCAATATCGAAAGAAGAAATTTTACTAGCTCTCCGAAGAATAAAATATAAAAAGGCCGCTGGCCCAGATGGGATAATTGGAGAATTATTAAGGAATGCTAATGAATATGTGTTAGACTTTTTCACTATCTTTTTTAACGCTTTATTTGAAAATGGTATATTTCCTTGCAACTGGACTGAAGGTATTGTACTTCCATTGTTCAAAAAGGGTGATAAAAATAATCCAAATAATTATAGGGGTATCACTTTAAGTGATATAAGTAGTCAAATTTACAGTACAGTTATAAACCGTCGTTTGCAAGAATGGGTTGATGAAAACAATATTACTGGTGAGCATCAAGCCACTTTAAAAAGAATCACTCAACAATTGATCATATGTTTACTCTTTTAGCGTTAGTACAAAAGCAGTTTTCGTTTAATAGGAAGTTATATGTAGCTTTTATAGATTTTGAAAAAGCTTTTGATTCTCTAAATCGTAAATTGCTCTGGTCTGTTCTGGTAAGAAACGGTATAAAAGGAAAACTATATAGGTGTATTAAAAGCATGTACGATAGTGTTAAAATTAAAGTAAGATGTGGTTCTAATTTAACAGACTTTATTAATTGTACGTATGGTGTGAAACAAGGCGATGTCTGCAGTCCTGTTCTATTTTCACTTTTTATTAACGAATTAGCTAAAGAAGTTATTGAAAATGGTAGACATGGTGCTTTATTTACAATTGATTATTTTGAACTTTTTATTCTATTACTTGCAGATGATGTTGCCTTATTAGCAGAAACAGTAATTGGGTTACAAACACAGTTAAATAGTTTGCAGCGAGCAGCAAAAAATCTTGATTTAAAGGTAAATTTAAGTAAAAGTAATATAATAGTCTTTAGAAAAGGCGGTTATTTAGCTGAAAGAGAAAGATGGACTTACAATAATAGAGATATGCCAGTGGTTAATGCATATAAATATTTAGGTATCTTATTTTCTACTAAACTTAGTTTCACTGTGGCATGCAATGAATTGGTAAGTAAAGCTAAAAAGGCTACATTATGTATTTTACGGAAATTTCGTGTATTGAAGCATGCTGGTTTAAATTTGTTTTAAAGCTATTTGATACCCAAGTTCAGCCTGTAGTACTGTATGGAGCAGAAATTTGGGGGCTTGGTGATTCAGCCCATCTTTGTGAGAAAGTACACTTGTTTGGATTGAAGAAATATTTAGGACTTGAGTCTCAAACACCCAATGATCTCATATACGGAGAAACTGATGGATATCCGATTTTCATTAATTCTGCTATATGTTGTATCCGCTATTGGTTAAAATTGACGATTACGGAACATTACAGATTACCCCATAAGGCCTATGAAATGCTGTTAGATTTAGATAGTAGAGATAAAAGAAACTGGGTATCAAATATTCGATGCAAGCTGTATCAATTTGGGTTTGGGTATGTTTGGGAAAATCAAGGAGTGCAAGACATGAAACGGTTTTTGTATGTGTTTAAGGAAAGATTAATAGTATGTAGATGGCAAGACTGGAACTTCCATGTAAATAACAGTGAGCGATTTAATGTGTATAGAACATTTTGTGCGATACATGATGTTAAAATTTATTTGAAAATTGATATGGATAAACATTTGAAATTCATTATGTCAAGGTTTAGATGTGGAATATCTGAGATTTAGTACATCACTATCGTTATAAGAGATACACTGAAGCTAACTTAATTTGTCCACTATGTAAGAAAACAAGGGAAGATGATGTCCATTTTGTGTTATGTTGTCCTGCCTTGTATGATTTAAGAAAACGGTACATTTTGCAAAAGTTCTACAAACATCCAAACCAGTTTCGTTTTAGTTTACTCTTAGCTTCTACGAATGAAAAAATTGTAAGAAACCTGTCGATTTATTTATACAAAGCTTTACGTTTTCGATCAGTTATGATATCATGAGATACATTAATTTGTTAATATTATTATGATCAGTTGTATATGATGTTTTGTTTATCCTGTACCCCCTTCATGAGGGGCAAAGGCCTAAATGAATAAATCATTGTCACTCTCTCTCTCTCTCTCTCTCTCTCTCTCTCTCTCTCTCCCCCCTCTCTCTCTCTCTCTCTCTCTCTCTCTCTCTCTCTCTCTCTCTCTCTCTCTCTCTCTCTCTCTCTCTCTCTCTCTCCAGATGCACCTACACCTACACGTCTTTCTGTTTCCTTCTTGTGATATAAACCTTTCAAATCTAATACGATGTGTTCAAT
>JAGGCT020002556.1:0-25000 GCA_017654935.2 Phymorhynchus buccinoides | reverse complement strand
GTAAGCTTCATGTTGT
Source organism: Phymorhynchus buccinoides (assembly GCA_017654935.2). Taxonomy (NCBI): domain Eukaryota; kingdom Metazoa; phylum Mollusca; class Gastropoda; order Neogastropoda; family Raphitomidae; genus Phymorhynchus; species Phymorhynchus buccinoides. The sequence continues at coordinate 24,984 of JAGGCT020002556.1, read as the reverse complement.
TTTGTGTGTGTGTGTGTGTTGTGTTAAAGGTGGACCCTGACGGATGAGTTTTTGCAAGAAACACGTCGAGATCACCAGAAAGACAGCCTTTTCAAGGATCGGAACACTCACTTTTCTCTGGTTTCCTAGAAATGAACCCGTCAAAACGGCGATTCCTCCTTGGCAGAGATGGCGGAAAGAGTAGCCATTTTGGATGGGGTGGTGAAGGTCACTCATTGTGGTTGAAGCGTTTTCTTTTTTTGTAGTGCAGTAAAAAAAAAAAGGAGCTGTTTCCTTTGTTGTGAGCAAAACTCCTTTAGATAATCTGTATAAATTTGGTGGGTTTTTTAAAGAAAAAAAAGGCTTATATTGCGAAAGTTTCGTGCAAACGATTTGGTCTATTACGCAGGCGGCCATTAGAAAAGAGATGGCACACGCCTTCTCTTTGGGTGAAATAATTTGACTTCCAGCACCTCCGCCAAGGAGGAATCGCCGATTTGACGCTTTAATTTCTGGGAAACCAGAGCAAAGTGAGTGTTGCAATCTCTGTAAAGGGAGTTTTCCTGGTGATCTGGACATGTTTCTTACAAAACCTCATCCGCCAAGGTGGCCCTTTAAACTTGCATTGTATTGCATTGTACCGTTTCAAGGTGTATGGTGTTATGCTATGTAGACTACACAATATCATAGAGGATTATGATCAAGATGGGACCCAAAGTAAACATTCCAAGTTTGGTTGTTGTTTTTAATAAAGAAAAGTCCTTATAAGCTCAGCTGATATGATGACATCATGCCATCTAACGACTCAAGAGGTTGTGGACTTGAACTAGTATGTCGGCGACCAAGTTTCCAGCAAACAAAAGTAGAGAGAGTAGAGGGACATTCCTAAAGCTTGATTCGGGTGCAGCCAATCCCTCAGAGACTGAAGTGTTCATGGTGAAAACATGAAATGCCCTCTTTTCTGAAAACCTTTGAATTAAAGGCCATCAACCAACTCTTGACAAAAATGGCGAAGACAACGGAGAAGCATCCAGGAAGCTTCAACTGAGTGCAATCACGGCTCCCAGGGACCCCCATTTGGGGGTCTATGAAGCACTAACATTCTAATGGACTCTCTAAAAGAATGTGCAGGGGGTCCCAGGGATGCACTAGAAAAAATCTTTTTAGCATTCGCAATGCCACTTGGAACCTCTATCCCGCCTCTATGATCCTCTATACTGTAAGTGAAGGAGTCCCTGGGACCCTTGTTTTGCATGACGATTGGGAGCCCTGGCAATTAAAAATAATGTTAAAGGAGTTCAGGGCCGAAGCACTTGAATGAGAAGGGCTTCTTCTTTTGTGCCATTCCTTTATGAATTTTGTTTTTCTACAAATATATATAGTAGTGTGTATAGCATGTGTTGTGTATTAGCGGTTAAACTATTTTTTATGCTTAAAAGGGCGCAGTGGCTGTTCTGTGAATGCACTGAACACGTTTAGCTGCAGACTAGTAATTGTATGATATATCATAGCAATGTTTAACTGTAAGGTTGTTGTATGATACAGGCCCAGTGGTCAGTGCCCTGATCAACAGGTTTGGCTGCAGACGGGTCACAATAGCGGGCAGCGTGGTGGCATCGCTGGCTTTTCTCCTCAGCACCAGGGCGCCCTCTGTGGACGTCCTCATCGTCACCTACGGCGTCATGGGAGGTGAGGCTGCGATGTTACTTTTTGTCACGACGTCGTGTGTGCGTTTATCAGTTATTCCTGACTATGATTTACAAACACTTCAGCAGACTGGATGGAAGTTCAGTTTAACGTCGCGTATCGGCTTTCGCCATGTACGACGGGCTGAACAAACCAGCCAAGGTATAAACAAAAATGTATGTTCCTGAATCACTGTCTTAGCCGAAAGGCCGAGAAGCGATCAGAATTGACAGCAGACTGAAACTGGGATGAAATATGTACTGAATGGAGACTGCTTTGCCTCAAGATACATCATAACTCTCTTAGCTAGTTTGTTTGATTGTCGATTGCCGGTTACACTTGGAGTCTAGTTCTTGAGATGAAATTGGCGGTCCTCTGCAGGGCGTCCACAGACCCGTACATCTTGTCTTGGAGGGGCTCCGGCGTTGGCTAGATCTCCCCCTCAGCGGCCGGTGGCTCCCACAGTCCTGCAGGATGTGGTCCGTGTCCTGCTCTGCTTCTCCGCATGGTCACATGGGAAACGGTACATCATGCATCTTCCTGAACAGATGCTGGTTCACGATAACTGGTGTTGGAGCAGAGAGCATAGCCATACAGGTCTCCAAAGAACAATCAGCTCCAAGAGTGCAAAACAGAGTCAGTGCTATACCTCCCGAATAAAATTAATAATCCTTCACGAATGAGTAAGAGGTCAAAGTCTTCTCCAGTGGAACCGAAAATCGTTAATCATAGAACTTTCTACCACTTTGCTGTTGAATTCAGCTTCAGGTCTTGGTTGTAAGTTAAGAAGTAAGATATGTAATGATCAGAGTCACAGAACATGAAACAGAAATCCCAGAAATAACGTACATAGATTTTGTGTGTGTGCTGCATTAGACGATGAATGTGTGTGTGTGTGTGTGCGTGTGCGTGTGCGTGTGTGTGTGTGTGTGTTCAGGGTTCGGACTAGGCATGATCTACCTGCCCTCTATCGTCAGTGTGGGCTACTACTTTGAGAAGAAGAGGGCACTAGCCACAGGCATCGCTGTCTGTGGTTCTGGCATCGGCACCTTCATCTTCGCACCGCTGTCTCAGTACCTCCTACAGGTAGGCCTGATTATTTTTAACATTTAGACAAATGGATGCAATTTGTCAGTACAGCAATCGTGGGAAAGAGTTCCCTTTCAGAAAATCATTGAAAGTTCAACTGCCCAACATGTATATCTTTTTTCATGGAACAATTGCTATGACCTTGGTGCCTGAAGTCATTTGATTGAGAGAAAAAACTGGTCGCAGGAAGAAATGGGGCATACAACAATGAGGCTTTATACTGCTTCTTCACAATGCGCAAGGGTGATAATTTCATGAAAGTGCTGTGCGCGATTTTGTACGTGTCAGGCGCAGGTCTAGGGTTAGTATTCCAAAAAGGTTATTAGCTAAAAAGGTTAATAAAATACAGCTTTATGTTTGGCAAGAAAGGCAAAAACGGAAAATTGCAATTAACGGATAAATGCAGGAGGGGGGGGGGGGGGGGGGGGGGGGGCACATCTTTACCTTTACCAACATTATTGACAGTGGCGTCATTTGCTCTTTCGTGGTATTTTTCTGTAGTACATTTTCTACATCTCTCTCTCCCTGATATGTTCAGGAGTTGGATTGGAAGAACGCTCTGATGTTGATCTCTGGCATCACGTTGAATGCTGCTGTCTGCGGCATGCTGATGAGACCCCTGAAGCCGTCCTCACAGACATCGCAACCCAGAGCCAAAACCCAGATGGGCGGATTGAAAGAGCAGACAAACGGAAATAAGTTAGGAAATCTACAGCTCTTAAATGTTATAATTATCTACTGTATGGTGCGGAATGAAAGAGCAGACAAACGGAAATAAGTTAGGAAATCTACAGCTCTTAAGTTTCATAATTATCTACTGTATGGTGCGGAATGAAAGTGCAGACCAATGGAAATAAGTTAGGAAATCTACAGCTCTTAAGTTTCATAATTATCTACTGTATGGTGCGGAATGAAAGAGCAGACCAATGGAATTAAGTTAGGAAATCTACAGCTCTTAAGTTTCATAATCTACTGTATGGTGCGGAATGAAAGAGCAGACCAATGGAAATAAGTTAGGAAATCTACAGCTCTTAAATGTCATTATTATCTACTGTATGGTGCGGAATGAAAGAGCAGACCAATGGAAATAAGTTAGGAAATCTACAGCTCTTAAATGTCATTATTATCTACTGTATGGTGCGGAATGAAAGAGCAGACCAATGGAATTAAGTTAGGAAATCTACAGCTCTTAAATGTCATTATTATCTACTGTATGGTGCGGAATGAAAGTGCAGACAAACGGAAATAAGTTAGGAAATCTACAGCTCTTAAATGTCATAATTATCTACTGTATGGTGCGGAATGAAAGAGCAGACCAATGGAATTAAGTTAGGAAATCTACAGCTCTTAAGTTTCATAATTATCTACTGTATGGTGCGGAATGAAAGAGCAGACCAATGGAAATAAGTTAGGAAATCTACAGCTCTTAAGTTTCATAATTATCTACTGTATGGTGCGGAATGAAAGAGCAGACCAATGGAAATAAGTTAGGAAATCTACAGCTCTTAAGTTTCATAATTATCTACTGTATGGTGCGGAATGAAAGAGCAGACCAATGGAAATAAGTTAGGAAATCTACAGCTCTTAAGTTTCATAATTATCTACTGTATGGTGCGGAATGAAAGTGCAGACAAACGGAAATAAGTTAGGAAATATACAGCTCTTAAATGTCATTATTATAATATTATTATTATTATACTGTATGGTAGTTAAACAGAGAATTTCAGATGTGTTCAGCTTTTTGATAATTACTAATGCTCAAAACCTGGTGAAACTGAAAACATGAGGCAGCTGCCAGAACAGTCTATCTATGCTCTTTATTACTTTAGAGATAGACTGTTCTGGCAGGCACCCCTCGTAGAATAGAAATGAACCTGAAAATGTAGATTACGTTTTAGCGCTTAGTTTCTACGTTACTTCATCCTAAGAAATCACAAGATTTCTGCTCGCAATATTTTGATGAATAAACTTAAAAGTACAACAACAACAAATATACAGATGTACTATTGGATGGGAGGATTGGGCAATAGGGGGGGGGGGGGGGGGGGGGGGGCGATATTCGTATTTTCCTCATGATAATGTGAACTGTTTCCCTTTCAAGATTGTTTTCAGTCAGCTTCCTTTTTCAAAGATTTGCGATGCTGTATTTCTTCGCTTTTAATTCTTCAAAAGGACTTGATTTACTTTCGTTCATGTAAATGTTGACAGCCTATTTTAAAGAGTTGTGTATTCTCATCAAAACTGAGCCTTCGATATGACATGTCTGTTGCAACTCTTGATACCTGTTGATACTTTTTCAGATCCCATACAAAAAATGAGAACACAACAAGTTATCCTCTGGACGACACCTCTGCGACCTGTACAGATGATCTTGAACTTCAGTTACTGTCCCTAAATTCCCAATCATCTACGGGCGACGACCTTGACACTAAGGTCACTGAAGGTCATGATCCGAAATTAAAATCTCTGCCGTTAGCCAATCAAAGCGTAGTGTCCATTGGTGTTGTTGAAGGCCCTTTCAAAACCAATCCAAAACTGGTTTCCAGAGGGGATTCTTCCATCACTACCTCAGTGTCGAACATTGTGCCTGAGATTTCGGGAGATTCCTTTGGAGACGATGTGATGGGGATATATTCTACATCAGAGGATACCTCTGGGTCTGTGTTGAGGTATTCACCATTCCAAAATAACTTAAGACCTACTTCTGGCTCGGTTGCACCTGAATCAATGAGGACGCGAGGATCAGAAAGTTCCGTTGTTCTCAAATCTTGTTTGAAAGAAAAGGGAAAGATTCTGACGACCAATTCAGAGCTTGACAAATTCAGTTCAACGAAAGACAGGACTGCGAATTCTTTGCTGGACAAATCTTGTGTGGAAAATGTCAGTGCTGGAACTTGTGTATTAGGTAGTGATGTTTTGTCAAAGAATAGCAGTACAACACCATCTGCGTTGAGCAAAGCATGTGTAGATGAAAAGCAAATGCCAGGTCTTTCTACTGTGGTCAGAATGTCTCGTTCTAGGAAAGACTGTGCAGTTTCGAGCACTTCTTCGGTTAGACACAGAGCACTGACTTCTTTATATTCCACTCTTTTTCAAAGAGGCAAGGCAAAAAACACAATTCTGAACCCCTCTACTTCACAAGGCGGAAACCCAGAGACTTCTAAAACGGGGAGTTGTATTCCGAACACGACCAGTTCACAGAAGTACGAGACGGACTGTCCAGTTCATGGTGGAAAAGATTCTGTTGGATTAGGCAGCAAAATCAGCGCACAGGATTACGTCAGATCATTGAGAGAGTCCAGAAACCAGCCCAGAGATGAACTAATGTCTCTTCTCAGACTCACCAGAGACTCTGCGGTTGACGCACGCAAGACGGAGGAAAGGAAGAGTCGCGCGGAAGAGTGGGACTGCCTCAGCGTGATGACGTCGTTGTCGGAACCCACCCCCACCAGAACTCCTACACCTACGCCCTTGCAGAGGATCAACAGCGACAGTTTGACCGTTTGTCCTTCGTCGTCAGGTCTACATTCTGCGCAGAACCATCGCATCCTGAGAAGAAGTGATTCGGATGTAAGTTACCATCGAGTGTTTATTAATTCCCGATCGATGTGCTGGAACTATTGTTTTTGTTTTGTCCATGCGTGCGTGCGTGCGTGCGTGCGTGCGTCCGTGACCTTGATATGGCCGTCTTTACGTGCGCTAGAACTTTCAACACGCTCGGGTTCAGTATGGTTATTTTTATTATTATTATTATGATTATTATTATAACAAGAGGCAAAGCCTGCAAGGCTCACGTCTGATTTTTATTACTATAGCAGACATGGGAATCCCCATGACAATTCCCATGCCTGTATAGAGAGAATACTGTTATGTAGACACTTGTGCATCTGAAAACAGAATTAATTTTTATTTTACTGTGTAAATTAAAATTATTTCTATGCACCCCTACCCCTTTCTTTAAAATTTAATTATATGTATGCGCATGTAACATAGTTGAGCCCTATTTTTATTTTTGGCAAACAAGTAAAATTGAAAAGCATATTGACCAAGCTTTCAGAAAAAACATAGTGACCAATCCCCCCCCCCCACACACACACACACCCCCGCCGGGGTAAGGGGGAGTCTACGGACACCTGTAGTAGGCCTCTAGTCTTTGCCTGTGGGTCTAAGCCTCTTACTCTTAGAAAATTAATAATTGAAGTTGCGTGATCTGTTACTGTTTTAAACTGATTGTTCATGCGATGAAAACTTGTTCCACATCATCTACATTTCTGTAAGATATTTTATATTAGTCCTAATATTTTATTTTCGTTTCGTTAATTCCCTCCCCCCTCTGCCACAAAGCAAAGGTCAAGGTCACAGCCAGCAAGCTCATCCATGTTTATCTTCCCCTGTACAGTCTTTGCACATGGTGATCAATCGTCTAGGCCTAACAAAGGATTCGTACGTCGAAGGCAGTGAAATCGACGAACCCTGGATTTTCCGTATATTTTTTTTCAAGACTGAAATGAATGTGGGCTAAATGTTAAGTACGTCGTCTTGATTATGAGGTAAGGCATGGACTCTAGGCCTAGGCCTTGTTGCCGGAAGTGCAGTAGGCTAAGTTGTGCGCAGAGATGATGTGCAGTTGAACACGAACAACCGTTACTCAAAGGCGCAAATAAAGCTAAACAACCGGGCCGTCAACGCACACACTCGGTACATCCATTTGTTACAGAAAATATAAGTTGACGACGTTAAAATGTACCTATTTGTACACACCTGAAGTCTTGTGTTTCTTTTTAAAGAGCGTTTTTGTATATCTAATGGAGAGTCTCTTTCCAGTATGTATCTCCTACTCGGTAGATCAACACAACAGTTACAGTAATCTCTGCAACAAATGATTTTCTTTCTTTTGTTCCTTACCGATGTATCTGACTGCTTTGATCGCCATGACTTGAAGGCTCACGTCAAAATCAAGTATCCTGCTAACTTTAACCCTCTAACATCTTATGTTTTTTTGAGAAAATGACAACGTTAAAGTTTCAGTGGAGAGTGAGTCTTCTTTAGTTTGAAGAGTGTGAATGAGTCAAGGTTAAAGGTTGCACAACAGTAATCTCTGCAACAAATGATTATCTTTATTTTGTTCTTTATCAATGTATCTGACTGCTTTGATCGTCGTGACTTGAAGACTCACGTCAAAATCAAGTATCCTGCTAACTTTAACCCTCTAACGCCTTATATGTTTAGAGAAAATGACAACGTTAAGGTTTGAGTTAAGGTTAAAGGTCGGGGCCACGGACGCAACACACACACACATACACACACACACACACACACACACAGACACACAACCGAACATGTACGATACTATAGACTCACTTTGTTTTAAAAAACGACGTGAGCCAAAAAGCGGGGGTTGAATGAATTGGTGAAATGTAGAGTGTTAACTGTGTGTGTCTGCCTCTCTCGATCTCCTCTTGTCTGTCTGTCTGTCTATGGTTGTAGTCTATTTGCCAAACATGTGAACCCGGAAGTGTCGAGTACTGTAAGGTTTTTTTGCGGAAATGTACTGTATGGGTCCCCAGCAGTCAGAAAATGCCGGATGCTAACTTGCATGTGTTGAGCAATTTGCATAATTAGCATAATTAGCTCAAATTAGCATAATTACCTCTATCGGTAATATCTCGGCAACCCCTTGGCCGATTCGGACGATCTTAGAGTGGTTTTCGGGGTTATTGGTGACTCTGAATCCAGTTATGACATTTCTGAAATTCAAGATGGCCGCCACTTTCGGCTTAAACCGGAAATGGCCATATTTCAGCCCCCTAAATCACATAATCAACATCATCAGTTACATCCTCATCCTCATCATCTTCTGTTGTGTCTCCTTCTTCTCCTTCTCCAAACTCTACGTTCATGTCTTCTTCCCTTTCTTGCTGAGCACGTGTGAGTGGGTTGCAACATGTACCTTCACAACCTTTGCAGAGGCAGTAGCTGGTACAGGCCAGGCCTTCGGCTGCACAGCTGCACTTCACTGTTGTGCATGGCGTTTCAGCTTTGCAGCCACAGCTGATGACATCCATCAGGGCAGGAGGAGCAACAGGGCTCGTGTCCAGGACTGGCATTACAACTTCCTCGCCTTCCTTTGCACCTCTTTTCTTGATCCATCCGAAATTGGTGATGTCCAAAGTTGGTGGGCGAGGACGGTCTGCTGCTTTCCAAAGTAGCACCTGTAGATGTGCTCGTTGTCCGTGGAGGTGTGCATTGCCCTCTGTAGGAGGCAGTGTCTTTAGTGCTGGGGGGGGGGGGGGGGGGGGGGGGGCTTTCGGTAGATGTCATACCTGGCGACGTTCAGATTTGCCGACTTCTTCTCGTTGTAGAGAGCCAGGAAGAAACCCCTTACTGTCTCTGTTATCTGCAAGTCAGTAGCTCCCTCCTCCCCGATGAAGTGAAGCAGGTCACCAGATACCACACTCATGGCTTTGAGCGCAGATACCTTACCTTTCCCTGCAGGGTAAGAGGTGGTGTCACAACCAGAGAGGGCGTGCACTGCCAGGATGAAGCGACACTGATCACCCAGCTTCTGTGCTGTTGAATTGTTATCCAGAACAGTTCCGTTCCATTTTCCCCATCTGCAGGCGACATGTAATACCAGCCTTCCAACACCAATAGACCATGAGCACAAACACATCAGTGTCGTCACAGAGAATGCGGATGGTTGCAGCTCCGTGTCTGGCTGCATCTAACATGTACGAGATGAGGGAGACATCAGCCTCGTCATGAGTGACGATACTGTCTGCTCTGCTGACCAGCTCAATGTGATCTCCTATGCTCTGCGTGCATAGGAGCTCTCCCAGCCTCCTCTTGTTCGTCTTGTTCTTCATGACTGTGTCTCGGCCAGGTAGAGGGGTTGTCAGTGAGAGGTGGTACACTGTAGAGCTCTCCGCAGCTCTCCTCTGCCGCTCGTGGTCTTTGGCAGAGAGTTGCTGGTACCAGTCAAAAATAACGTATGTTTGCGTGATGTGCTGATGAAGCCGGCGCCCCATGCTGGCTGCGAGGTCAGCCACAGTACCTGCGGATGGCCACACCACGTGGTAGATGAGCTGCGATGCATCAACAAGTACGACATCGGGTGGTTGGGGATTGGGGTCAAGGACTCCAAGGCGCTGGACGGTCACAGACTTATTACCTTTCCTGAGGCATCCATACTCATCAATCAAGGAAGCAGGGACAGGACCAAGCTCAAAGTCGAAGAGAGCAGATAGCTCCATGTGTCTCTTGCTCCCCACCACGAGCAGCTGAGCGAATATTGCCTGCAGGTCACGTACGATCTTCCCATTGACCTTCACTCCTTTCGGCATGAATTTCATCGTCACCACCTTCTTTGAAATGGGTGTATGAAATCCCCCAGGTAGCGATGAATAGAACTACGTGCTCATGCCTCTGCCAATCTTCAATGCATCTTGCACATTCACCTTTTCATCTGCCACCTGACCGTTCATGATATGGTAGAGGATAGTAATCTCTGTGGTGAGTGGGTGGGAGTTATCGTGCAACACTCTCAGGATTTTGGCTCGGTCATCAGCGTCCAACTCTCGCCGTCCTTTACCCTCTTCTTTGTGTCTGTTGGGTTTCTGTGTCTTGTCCAGTCCTGTTGCATCATTGTACACCTCGTCAAATGTCTTTGAGAGATGTGAGCAGATGCCAAAGGATTGGATCCATACGGCAACCTGCTCGGGGTTGGTGGAGATGCCCTTCATGCTTCCTGCTCCCTTCTCTTGCTTGATGCATGTCTGCTCCCCGAACATATCTGCACTCACAGCAGCTGCACCATCTGAGTGGCGACACACATGACTTCCGGCGAGGAGGTCATCCTTGGCAGTATCAGGAAGATGCTGTGTGTCGCGCAGATACCATGTGATCCATCTCGCGTAGTGGTGATGACCAGCGGCAAAGAAATAGGGCAGCATCTCTTCAAGGCAGTGTTGTTGCAGCAGCCAGTCACCCTCTCGTTCTGCTCGCCAGAATGTGTGCGCTATCAGGGTTGGGGTGATGAAGCAATCCACCCAGAGCTGGCCTGTGGGGTGCTCTCTTGCTTTCTCCAGGTATGCTGTTATCTGCTCGTGGGTCTTCTCTCCCTCCTCTAAGAAGTCATGGAGTAGAGCAGACACAACCATACGGAAGGCACGCATAGCCTTGGGCCAGGCTTTCCCGTTGAAGATGGACGTCAGGCCTCCAAACGACGCACCTACTAGCTCCTTCAGACCGGTTGACTTCATGAGCACTCCAATTGAGCTGATGAATGACATGAGAGTGTGCATCATCCCAGGTCTTAACACCACAGATGACCATTGCTGCGGATCACTCCACTTGATCAGGCAAGCGATCTGGTATAGCTGCATGTCAAATGTGATATGACTGTGGCTCATGCCGAGCCACATGAGTGATGTGTCGAAGTAGGCGATGGTACTCAGCACTGTATCAGGGTGGGCCTTGATTAATATAAGATTAAAGTCATATTTTGTTGTATAAACATCCTGCAATTTATAACCGAGTTGACGTTATTTCAATTATTTCCCACCGGGGGCTGAAATATGGCCACTTCCGGTTTAAACCGGAAGTGGCGGCCATCTTGAATGTCAGAAATGTCATAAATGGATTCAGAGTCACCAATAACCCTGAAAACCACTCTAAGATCGTCCAAATCGGCCAAGGGGTTGCCGAGATATTACCGATAGATGTAATTATGCTAATTTGAGCTAATTATGCAAATTGCTCAACACATGCAAGTTAGCATCCGGCATTTTCTGACTGCTGGAGACCCATACAGTACATTTCCGCAAAAAAACCTTACAGTACTCTACACTTCCGGGTTCACAATGGTGACTTAATGGCTGGCAAGTAGACTATTGCGGAGTGTTCTCTAATATAACATCCTTCTGTAATTATGGAACTACATACCCTACTATATATTTTAGCCTTTGCATAGAAGTAAAGTGGCAGTTGAAAGATCATGCATTTCTCCCCCCCCCCACCCACCCCCCACCTAAAGAATACCACGCATTTCTTTCTCTCCCTACCCCCTACCTTTCTCGTCTCTGTATCTTTTTATCTCTCTTTTGGACTTGCCTTTTCCTTCGTTGCCAGGTCACCAAGCTCATCAAGCGCTGTCACCGCAGCGTGCAGAAAACTAGCGTGCCTTCCAACATCCAGTACCACGTCCAAATGAACGACGAAGTGTGCGTGTGGAAGGTGAGCATCATGCAACACAGTTAATCAATTCATGTTCAAGACTGTGATTGCTTTGTTACCGTATTTTTCCCCCCTGCCTGTTTGTCTGTCTGTCTATCTGTATCATTGCCGGTATCAGGGGAAAATGTTGACCTCGTAGAAAAATGAGACCATGAACAATTGTACCCCAGAGAAAATAGACACGGATCATATCATATAGTAAAAAGCCAAGTGTCCGTGTGTGTGTGTGTGTGTGTGTGTCTGTCTGTCTGAAACACAAAACGGGCCTTATAACTCCGCCGTTTTTTGACCGAATCGCTTCAAATTTGCTGTGAGCCCTAACGGGGTGATGGCAACGGCAACCGGGGTGGCCGTGTCATTTGCGCGGTTTCGCAAAGGCGCGAAACGCGAATCCGCCAGACTCTCGGCTCCCGTATCTCCGGCATTTCTGGACCGAATGCCTTCAAATTTGGCAGGTAGATGACCGGGGACGTGACGATCGGTGTGCCAAACCGGAAGCGAATCGGTTAAGAAATGCGCGCGCTATACGCCGCTTCACCTTTTCACAAATAACTCCGCCGTTTCTTAACCGAATCACCTCAAATTTGCTGTCAGGCTTGCTATGGCCCGGGCAAAGCCTGGCAGCAAATTGGAAGAGAATTGGGAGAGCACGTCACTCTCAGAGCAGCGCCAACGGGAAACGTGGCCTTATAACTCTGCCGTTTCTTAACCGAATCGCTTCAAATTTGCTGTACTCAGCGTTACCACTACTTGGCGTTACCGTTACTAGGCGTTACCAGTACGGTGCATTGCCAGTACTAGGCGTTGCGCTAGTTTCTATAGTTTTTCTTCGCTTGTCTTGTTGAGAGAGGTGTATTATAGAGCCGTAGAACATTGTCCCATGTCTCTACCTTATCACTAGGGAGACTATTGACTATTAGGATCTCACTTCATGGCGTGTGTGTGTGTGTGTGTGTGTGTGTATGTATGTGTGTGTGTGCGTGTGTATGTGTGTGTGTGTCTGTGTGCGTTTGTGTGTGTGTGTGTGTGTATGTGTGTGTGTGTCAAAATGCTATGGCTTGAAGCCAAAACGGACCATCTCTAAATAGTCCATTGACTTATTATCGATGTCATTGTGACGAGGGAATGCGCTAAAGGAGAAGCCTCTAGCTAGGGGAAGACTTGGCTAGGGGAAGAGTGCTACAATTTTCAATGAGAACATTTGCCTTTAGCCCACTTCTCTAGGGTGTGGGAGGTGAGTAACTTTCCCGCCCCTTTTCATCTAATGAATTTATATTTTTGCGGGTTCTGGCTCGTATGATTGAATGAAATACAAGTGGTAGATTTTCTCTAAATGACAGACAGAGAGAAATAGGTTGTTACATGAAAATTACAAAACTTCCACTCTCATCAGTCTGACCAAAGGGTTCAGAATTATTTGTACACTTGTATTTTATTTACTCACAAATCTGCATAACAGATTATGCAGCAATACGAAAAGCAGCTCAATGGCGCCAAAACAAAATATATATGAAAAATGAAATCCAAAAGGATCATGCAAGACTTTTGTCTGTCTGAAAAGTTTAGCACCAAGCCAGAAGGGTCACTTATATAATCAAGTGTTCTTTGCACTGTCCCGAGGACATAGCTTTATGAAGTTTCCTCTGTCGGGATTGGTGAGTGCTGGGGTGACTTGGCTGGCTCTTCAGTTGAGAGGTCACCCAGTAGTTCTGGATCAGGCGTCGCGGGATGGCACGGCACAGGCGTGGTCTCCTCGCGGATTCTGAGATGCGGTGGCGTCTTAGCGGCGGCCCCGTCTTCCTGCTTGTGAGTCAGGGATTAAACTTCCTGACCTGTAGTTGGGCTAATAATAGTACTGGCAGGTAACAGCAGAGGGTTTGTTCCTACAGTGTTGACTCAGCCAGGTTTTAGTTTTCTTGTGACTTATACTAAGAGAAGGTTATGCAGTTTGCCTGCCACTATTCATTTCCCCAATTGATTTCAAAACTATAGTGGCCTTTGATTAGTTAGTAGTGGTAGACAAGAGAGGACGCTACAGTCGCATGTCTATTACAGCGACATCACATTCCTGTCCGTGTCAGCGTCACATGTCTCGTACTACAATGTCTGTGTCACAACCGCATGATCGGGAGGAAAGAACGGAGATGAAAGAAACGCCGCCTAGAATCAGTGAATCCTGTGATGTCACAGGATGATAGACAGGCCGATAGAATTAGAGTGGCAGGGTGGAATAGTAAGGGGGGTTGGGGGGTGTAGAGGAGAAAGTGGGGCGCGCATGACACATTCCGTCACAGTCCTTGCAAAAACTAAGAACTTGCATTACCAAAAAAAAGACTGCAAATAATAATTAAATGGGGGGTTATCATTTTTTATATTTCTGCAGTCTTTTTTTTTAATACAAGTTATTAGTTTTCGCAATTAAGTTCAATAATACGTCCATGGACTATGTTGAGATAGTCCGTTTTGGGCTCTCTAAGCCGTCGCAGTATTCTTGTTTAACCCCATTTCGCCGCCAGCCATTTTTCAGAAAAAAATACTATTAAACCATAACTGGGTAGAGACAAAAAAATATCTACTATGTTAGGAATTCCTCTGTGACATGCATAGCATTAGTCCTATCCTTACCTCCCCGAATGAAGAAAATATGGTCTTCGGAAAACAGGCCCTGATTTGATGCCTTTTGGTGACATGGGTGAACCCTTTCAACGCCAGCCATTTTTTAGCCAAAACTTCCCATTGAACTTACTTGGGTAGACAAAAGATTTCATCTGCAATATTTGGGATTCCTTTGTGACATCCATAAAATAGGGCCTATTCTTACCTCCCAAAAAATGAAGAACATAAGGTCATTAGAAAACATACCCTCATTGTATGCCTTTTAGTGACATGGGTGTTCAATCATTGTGGTGCCAAGAGGCGACAGTGGCGATATAAGGGTTTTAAATTGTTGTGGTGCATAAATACAACCTTGGCGGCGAACGGGTTAACAATTAACCACCCGCGTTTGTATTCTCAACAACAAAATCTGGCTCTCTCCTGTGTGTCTCTGAGTCCAGATTCCAGACTACAGGGAGGACTCCACTTCTGAGAACCTGCGCGACGACGACGATGATGAGCGGAACCGGTGGCGGCTGAAGGCCGCCGCTCAGCGGAGGACCCGTGTGGCGGAGCCCGGGCTGATAGCGGGGGTGGGGGTGGGGGTGGGCCACTCCCTGGCGTCCCTGGGCGTGTCCAAGAAGGACCTGGCCCGGCCCCTGTACCGCAAGGACATCTTCTACAGCGGCAGCATCACCCAGCTGCCCCTCTTCCGCTCCCAGCCCGACATGAAGAGCTACATCACCTCCATCACCACCATCCCTGGGGAGCCGGCCCTGGTTGGAAAGGGAGAGGGCAAGGTGTGTGTGTAGAGTACAGTACAGTACAGAGAGAGAGAGAGAGAGAGAGAGAGAGAGAGAGAGAGAGAGAGAGAGAGAGAGAGANAGAGCTACATCACCTCCATCACCACCATCCCTGGGAAGCCGGCCCTCGTTGGAAAGGGAGAGGGCAAGGTGTGTGTGTGTGTGTGGATCATGAAGTATAGTACAAGTACAGAGAGAGAGAGAGAGAGAGAGAGAGAGAGAGAGAGAGAGAGAGAGAGAGAGAGAGAGAAGAATGAAGAGCTACATCACCTCCATCACCACCATCCCTGGGGAGCCGGCCCTCGTTGGAAAGGGAGAGGGCAAGGTGTGTGTGTAGAGTACAGTGCAGTACAGAGAGAGAGAGAATGAAGAGCTACATCACCTCCATCACCACCATCCCTGGGGGGTGGGGTGTGTGTGTGTGTGTGTGTGTGTGTGTGTGTACGGTACAGTAGAGATAGAGAGAGAGAGAGAGAGAGAGAGAGAGAGAGAGAGAGAGAGAGAGAGAGAGAGAGAGAGAGAGAGAGAGAGAGAATGAAGAGCTAGGCCTACATCACCTCCATCACCACCATTCCTGGGGAGCCGGCCCTCGTTGGAAAGGGAGAGGGCAAGGAGTGTGTGTGTGTGTGTGTGTGTGTGTGTGTGTGTGTGTGTGTGTGTGTGTGTGTGAGTGTGTATGTGTGTGTATGTGTGTACAGTACAGCACAGAGAGAGAGATAGTCTATTTCCATTTCTACTATTCATGGGGAAACTGCCCTTATTGGAAAGGGAGAGGGGTAGTTATATTATTCATGAAAATCGTTACAACCTTCCAAAGCCATGTCACTAAAACAAAGATTCAGGACCTGTTTCTGTTCCCGGCCTTGGCCTTCCTGATAGTCAACGCTGATGATGATACTCATTATCTTACATTATCTCTGTCCTTATCTTCCAGATTTTTTTGTTTATCCCATATTATTAAACAACAATCAACGAAGTCTTATAGAACGCGACAACATCCCCAGCATCGAGGCCATGCTTCTGTCCAGACAGCTCTACTGGGACCTGTCACGCATGGAGGACACAGTCATAAGAATGCCGAAAAGCCCTGTTCTACGGAGAGAACTCTGCCAAGGAAAAGCGTGACATGGGGAACCCCTCGAAAGCTCGTCTTCTTTTTCTTCTTTTTCTTCTTCTTCTTCGTTCGCTCAGACAGTTTCCTGTCACACACTGAGCGCAGATGCGCCATGCTGCCGTTATGCGCCTAGCTAAAAGAAATAGTTAGGCCCAGCGTGTCCGACTTCGGCTGGAGGAGGAAATCTTTTTGAAAGTGTTTCGTGAAAACATGGCAGGAGGAGAATGGACCTACCGGTAAGGCAGACAGACAGTAGATGACAGTAAGCAAAGGGAAAAGGCAGAGTCCAAGAGAGTGACATATCAGAGGAATTACAAGCACAGAACTTCCAGAAGGTGGGGGAACTATTTGTACGAAAGACCCCCCCCCCCCCCCCACCGGTATCCCCACGGGGGAAGAAAGCTGTTCAATGACCAGCTGAAGCCTCAGCTCAATCCGGCTGGCATCCATTCCCGGATAAAGAAAGACTGGAAGAGCATGGTCCGCAGGACTCCCAATCGTCCCGCAAAACAAGGGGTCTCAGGGACTCCTTCACTTACAATATAGAGGGTCCTAGAGGCTGGGGGCCCGGGGGCATAGAGGGTCCCAGTAGCATTGCGAATGCTAAAACACATTTTTGTAGTGCATCCCTGGGACCCCCTGCACATTCTTTTACAAGGTCCTTTAGAATTTGAGTACTTTATAGACCCTCAAATGGGGGTCCCTGGGAGCCCTGGTCCGTGGCAGAAACGGATGGAGAGCGCCAACGAGGCAAGGTGCCGAGGCTCTTTGAGGCTGCCAGGAGAAGAGGATAAGAGGAGCAGAAGAAAAGCGTGAACTGCTCAGAGCCCCCTGACCCAGAATGTCCCATGCTCGTCGTGTCCTAAGGAATGTACATCCAGGATCGGACTCTACAGTCACCTGAGAGGGCATGCCACCAGGGACCCAATCCCCCACTGATCCTTGGACCCGAGGAATCGCGACAACAATCTTCCGGATGTGGATCGGAGGTACCTATGCCTGCGCCCGCAGCACAGCGCCAAGGACACCCTGCATGCTGGAGATGCTGGGCCTGTCACTGCTCCAGGACTGGCCCTTCCTGTCCAAGTAGTGATTATCATTATGATTATAATTATCCCATATTATCTCCGATTATCTTCCAAGGTGTGGAGGTACCTGCGCCTGCCTCGTAGTGCCAAGGACACCCTGCAGGAGATGCTGGATCTGTCTCTGCTCCGGGACAGGGCCTTCCTGCTGGTCTGCCTGGGCAACGTGCTGGTCTTCCTGGGCTTCTACGTGCCCTTCGTCTTCAGCGTGGACCTGGCCGTCAGTCTGGGGGTGTCCAAGAGCAAGGCTGCCTTCATCATCTCCGTTATTGGTGAGTTGATGAAACAGTAGAACTATAAATATAAACCATTCTATTGTCCTGGGCCCTTCATCTTCAGCGTGGATCTGGCTGTCAGTCTGGGGGTGTCCAAGAGCAAGGCTGCCTTCCTCATCTCCATTATTGGTGAACTAGTGAAACAGTAGAACTATAAATATAAACCACTATCTTTGGTATTTGGTATTACCTTGGTCCCTTCGTGTTCAGCGTGGATCTGGCCGTCAGTCTGGGGGTGTCCAAGAGCAAGGCTGCCTTCCTTATCTCCGTCATTGGTGAGTTGATGAAATTGATAAACAGTAGAACTATAAATATAAATCACTATATTGTCCTGGGCCCTTCGTCTTCAGGACGCACATTAGTCTGGTTCAGCTCCTTTTAGTTCATGCCTTTTGTTATGTAATTGATACATTAATTTCATCATCATTATTCTGATTGATATTCTCAGGCATCACAAACACTCACTGTGGGTCGAGTGGTCACTGGCTGGCTGGCTGACCTAACGCAACATCAACAGTCTGGTCATCATGGTTCGTTACTCACTTGTTAATTTGATAATAATTATTGTATTTTAGGTATTACCAACACTGTGGGTCGAGTGGTCACTAGCTGGCTGGCTGACCTGAGGAACATCAACAGTCTGGTCATCATGGTTCGTTACTCACTTGTTAATGTGATAATAATTATTGTATTTTAGGCATTACCAACACCGTGGGTCGAGTGGTCACTGGCTGGCTGGCTGACCTGAGGAACATCAACAGTCTGGTCATCACCTACGTGTCCATCTTTGTTTGCGGCCTGTCCACCGCCCTCTTCCCCTTCTGCACCAGCTATGGTCTGCTGTGTGCCGCCGCCTCTCTCTTTGGGCTGAGTGTGGGTAGGCCTCTGTCTGTCTGTGTCTGTGTCTGCACCGGCTATGGTCTGCTGTGTGCCGCCGCCTCTCTCTTTGGGCTGAGTGTGGGTAGGTGCCTCTGTCTGTGTCTGTGTCTGTGTCTGCACCAGCTATGGTCTGCTGTGTGCCGCCGCCTCTCTCTTTGGGCTGAGTGTGGGTAGGTACCTCTGTCTGTGTCTGTGTCTGTGTCACACCAGCTATGGTCTGCTGTGTGCCGCCGCCTCTCTCTTTGGGCTGAGTGTGGGTAGGTGCCTCTGTCTGTGTCTGTGTCTGCACCAGCTATGGTCTGCTGTGTGCCGCCGCCTCTCTCTTTGGGCTGAGTGTGGGTAGGTGCCTCTGTCTGTGTCTGTGTCTGCACCAGCTATGGTCTGCTGTGTGCCGCCGCCTCTCTCTTTGGGCTGAGTGTGGGTAGGTTCATCTGTCTGTGTCTGTGTCTGCATCAGCTATGGTCTGCTGTGTGCCGCCGCCTCTCTCTTTGGGCTGAGTGTGGGTAGGTTCATCTGTCTGTGTGTGAGTGTCTGTCTGTCTGTCTGTGTGTCTGTCTGTCTGTCTCTTCCCATTCTGCACCAGCTATGGACTGCTCTGGGCTACCGCCTCTGTGTGGACTGAGTGTGGGTAGGTACATCTCTGTGTGTGTGTGTGTGTGTGTGTGTGTGTGTGTGTGTGTGTGTGTCCCTTTACTGTGTGTATATGTCTGCCTGTGTCCGTATTTGTATCCATCTCTGCATCTCTGCACCTCGATTAAACGTAAGGCAAAAGTTCTACTGCCGGGGGGAAATTTATGAAGACCAAAAAATCAATTAATGGAAAAGACTCAATCTGGCCATAAAAAAAATCAATCTGGTCAAATACTGTTTTAAAGTCAATCTGGCAAAAGTGTCTGAACATTTTTATCCTCCTGGTTGTTTTAAAGCTATGGTCAACTTAGGACGCGGATTTGACCACTTTTCTTTTTTGGTTGTTGTTGTCCAGCTGGTTTCATCTCGGTGTCGTCCATCCTGATCTGTGACCTGCTGGGTCTGGAGAAACTGACCAACGGCTTTGGCCTGATGTCCGTCTTCAGAGGAGTGGCCGCCATGGCAGGACCTCCTCTGGCAGGTAACCTCCAGCCTGTACTCTTTGTTATTGTAATTATCTGTACAGTATGATATATGGACCTATACATGTACATACAATATAACATCCACAACCTAAGTTTACTATAGCTGACCAACGGCTTTGGCCTGATGTCCCTCTTCAGAGGATAATGGACATCATGGCTGGACCTCCTCTGGCGGGTAACCTTCAGACTGTATCCTTTGTTAGTATGTATAAATGTATCCATGTATTCCTATATGTACGTGGAATATAGTATAACATCCACAACCTAAGTTCACTAACTGACCAACGGCTTTGGCCTGATCTCTCTCTTCAGAGGAATGGCCGCCATGGCAGGACCTCCTCTGGCAGGTAACCTCCAGTCTGTACTCTTTGTTAGTATTAATATATACCTATATGTGCGTGAAATATAGTATAGCATCTACTACCTAACCATACCAGCTGACCAACGGCTTTGGTCTGATGTCCCTCTTCAGAGGAGTGGCCGCCATGGCAGGAGTGTCTCTGGCAGGTAAACTCCTGTCTGTACTCTTTGTTATTATATGTACAGTATGATATATATGGACCTATACATGTACATACAATATAACATGCACAACCTAACTTCACTAACTGACTAACGGCTTTGGCCTGATGTCCGTCTTCAGAGGAATGGCCGCCATGGCAGGACCTCCTCTGGCGGGTGACCTCATGCCTGTACTCTGTTATTGTCTGTACAGTATGATATATATGGACCTATAAATGTACATAGTTACAATATAACATGCACAACCTAACTTCACTAACTGACCAACGGCTTTGGCCTGATGTCCCTCTTCAGAGGAGTGGCCGTCATGGCGGCACCTCCTCTGGCGGGTAACCTTCAGAGTATATTATGATAATTATATTAGTATAACGTATATGTATATGTACTTAAATAATGTTAAAAAAAACACACTTCACTAACTGACCAACGGCTTTGGTATGATGTCTTTCTTCAGAGGAGTGGCCGCCATGACAGGACCTCCGCTGGCAGGTCACCTCCTGTCTGTACTCTTTGTTAGTATAATTATGTACAGTATGATATATGGACCTATAAATGTACATACAATAGAACATCTACAACCTAAGTTTACTAGCTGACCAACAGCTTTGGTCTGATGTCCCTCTTCAGAGGAATGGCCGCCATGGCAGGACCTCCTCTGGCAGGTAACATACAGCCTGTACTCTTTGTTAGTATTAATATATACCTATGTGTGCGTGAAATATAGTATAGCATCTACTACCTAACCATACCAGCTGACCAACGGCTTTGGCCTGATGTACCTCTTCAGAGGAATGGTCACCATGGCAGGACGTCCTCTGGCGGGTAACCTTCAGTGTAACATTATCATAATCATTAGTATAACGTATATGTATATGTTAAATAATGTAAAACAAACACTTCACTAACTGACCAACGGCTTTGGTCTGATGTCCTTCTTCAGAGGAGTGGCCGCCATGGCAGGAACTCCTCTGGTAGGTAGCCTCCTGCCTGTGCTCTGTTATTATATATGTACAGTATGATATATGGACCTATACATGTACATACAATATAACATCTGCAACCTAAGTTTACTAGCTGACCAACAGCTTTGGTCTGATGTCCCTCTTCAGAGGAGTGGCCGCCATGACAGGACCTCCTCTGGCAGGTAACCTCCAGTCTGTACTCTTTGTTAGTATTAATATATACCTATGTGTGCGTGAAATATAGTATAGCATCTACTACCTAACCATACCAGCTGACCAACGGCTTTGGCCTAATGTCCCTCTTCAGAGGAATGGCCGCCATGGCAGGACCTCCTCTGGCGGGTAACCTTCAGTGTAACATTATCATAATAATTAGTGTAACGTATATGTATAATGTACTTAAATGGACAAACAATTAAACACTTCACTAACTGACCAACGACTTTGATCTGATGTCCCTCTTCAGAGGAGCAGCCGCCATGGCAGGACCTCCTCTGGCGGGTAACCTCTAGCCTGTTTATTATCATTATGGGTCTATTTCTATGCATGTAAAATATAATATATAACATCTGCTACCAGACTTCATTCCTTGATGTCCCTCTTCAGAGGAATTGTCGATTTTCTAATGTCATGCAAAATATGTTTACATTGCATAGGAGTTCGGACATTGGGCTATAATATTGCAGCATCCGAAAGGATATAAATCTCAGTTTAAGCACTCAAAATGGGGTAGTCTGAAACTTTCGCACCAAGTGGTTCTTAATGTTTGTTTAACAGTATAAATTATATTGATGATAGCAGGGCACATAAACCGTCAATCTATTACCAAACCTCGTGAATCATTTCATCAACAGTTTAGAGCTTATCTCTCTATCTCCTTATAGGGGGGAAGGGTCTTCTCTTGTGGGTAACCTCCGGGAGTCAAAGTGTATTATTATTATAGGGTATAATAAGTTTATTATAGTATAAAAAAATGGCAAGTGCATGTGTGTGTGTTCGCGTGTGTGCCAGGGCTCCCAGGCGCCTTTTAAGTCCTTGTGAGCTGGGTTTGGGCCAACAGGCCTTTTAAGTGCTTTATTTCAGCAAGTAGATCCTCTTAATTCATCAAGAGGTCATTTACATTTTTGAAAGGTACTGTTATTATAAAAAGTCCTGTTTTATCCAGAAAAAAATGATAAAGAAACTGACTTAACTGCAAAAGCATTTCTGACAAACAAAAAACAAAACGAAACAAACCCTGGCAGTATGCAAAGTTGTCGGCGCCACAGATCGGAGCAGACAATTCATTGCAAGCTGTGTGAGTCTTTCCGCACCAAGACGCAGTGATTCGTTCCATGCGTATAGGAATGTTGGCTTAAGATCTTGTGCAAATGTTCACTACATTGTGCTCTTGGTCAACAATTGGCATTCGGGCATTCTATCATGAACATGTCATACAAACAGATTGGCAGAGGTCCCTTTACAATCTTTTGAGGTCCTTATAAGTCCTGTAGTAAAGGTCCTTTTTTCGTTTCATGTTCCAAACCTGGGAGCCCTGGTGTGCGCGTGCATGCGGGTGTGCGTGCGTGCTTGCATGCAGGTGTGTTTACATTAATATGGTCAGGTGTTTGATTTTGTTGATGTGCGATCATGAGCATGATTACGCGGCCTGTGCCCGTGCACATGCGCGCATGTTTGTGCCAACAGGCTTCGTCTACGAGCAGACTCGTTCCTACAAAGCCGCCTTCATCCTGGGCGGATCTCTCCTCGCTGCTGGGAGTCTGTCCCACCTCGCCCTCTCCTTCCCTTGCTTCGCTGCCAGATGCGCAGTGAGAGAAACGGAAATTCCCCCAACACCCACAAGAACAACGACACAAAGTACTCTCATCGGGGAAGAAACGGGAATCCCCGGAAAAACGCCTAGTGGTAGTAGTAGTAGTAGTACTTCCACGACGATTCTACTCGAGGAAAAAACGGAAATTCCCGCGATGAATGTAAAAACAAAAAGCACGTCCACGCTCCTCGCATCCGCGGAAGATGCGTTGGTACTTCCGGCACCATGTCGTGACGTCACCACCGGAACCGGAACAGGAAGTAGTACGATAAGACCGGATACTGTGGCTTTCGAGGAAGTGGTTTGAGAAATCCAAGATTTCCCACCTTTTTTTTTTTTAGTTTTTCCTTCTCAGATTTAGTTTTCCCCTCTCCCCCCCCCCCCCCCCCCCCCCCCCCCCCCCCCCCCCCCCCCCCCCCCCCCCCCCCCCCCCCCCCCCCCCCCCTAATGTCAGTGCAGTGAAATTGCAGATAAGGAAAATGAATATTATCATTTTAGATGAATACAAATTCAAGGAAAGAAACAACACAAAAGCAATGTAAGGATGGTTGTGGGTTTGCTGCCATTTTAAAGATAAATCAGCCTTTTAATTAAAGCTACGAGATAATTATATTGTCCGGGTTGATCAGAAACACTTTCCTGATCAAACAAAAACTTTTGGAGATTTTTTTGTTTTTATTGTTGTTGTTTGATGTTTATAAAAGTTGTGATGTTGTAAGACAGAAACAGAGAAAAGCAAAAACATACCCGTGCTGATATGGTACGTTTCTGGGAGAAATAGGGATGAGAGTGTGTTTGTGCATAAATGTGTGTGTGTGTGTGTGTGTGCGCATGTGTGTGCGCATGTGTGTGTGTGTGTGAGGGTGTGTGTGTGTGTGTGCAAGCCAACGTGTATGAATTCATAACAAACAGACATGAAGAAAACCCTAATGCTTCCATAGAAACGAAAAGGAGTTTCCATGATTATATAATTATGCTTCCTAATAAAATCAATCACAAACACTTTCATCATTGCAAATTGTCATGTATTGTTGCGCACGTGTATGTGTGTGTGTGTGTGTGTTATATGTGCGTGTGTATTCGTGTATGTGTGCGTGTGTGCGCGCGCGTTGTTTCTGATCGCGTGTAAATGCTTTTAGTGATTGACTGCTCGCGGTTCTTGGTCAAACTAAGTTGAAGTAACCGCATAATATTCAACAGAAGCAGGACGATAAAAAACAAGATCTGATAACATCACCCTTCACATGCTGGCAACCAGAGGCAATCAAACCCAACACTAAACCAACAAGCGTTCCAATATTTTATTCCCACTTCTCGTGCTAGAGAAAACTATACATAGCAAGAATTACAAGGGCATCGCCGGGCGGCAGCAACGCATTGTGACAATGCAAACCCGGCCAGAGTTATGTCCTCCCCCCCCCCCACCCCCCAATAAACACACCACTTTCCACCCTTACAGAACGCATAAGATACATAGCCCCAAATTTGAAGCGATTCTGTTCAGTAGTTCACGATATACAGCTGGACTATAATTTATACAAACTTCCTTGCACCATGTCCTCCCCCCCCCCAATAAACACACCACTTTCCACCCTTACAGAACGCATAAAATACATCGCCCAAAATTTGAAGCGATTCTGTTCAGTAGTTCACGAGATACAGCTGAACTTTTATACAAACTTTCTTGCACCATGGTACACCACCACACAAAATTTGAAGCGATTCTGTTCACCAGTTCACGAGATAAAGCTGAGGGGAAATTACATAGCCCAAAGAAGGAAATTTCGTTTTCAAAGAAGGAAATTTCGTTTTTCAAGGTCAAACTTGAAGGTC
>JAGGCT020002555.1:0-17071 GCA_017654935.2 Phymorhynchus buccinoides | reverse complement strand
TAGCCATTCGTCAGCCAAAATTTACCATTAAACACCCCGTGACGCGCCACGGTTACGTCCCTTGGATTTTGGGGGTTGCTGTGACCCACATTCGAATTTCCCCATATTCAAATTGAGGCTGCTCTTTAAACTGATGTGTTGCTTTCAATTTGGGGTAATTTATATGGGAGTCAGACTTGGTCAAAACAAGATTTCTTTCCAGTTATAAGAGGGAAAACACGTGAATCCCATGATTTTGACACGTGATCGGGTGGGTCTGTAAGCTTACCCTGGTAGAGAAAATATTTTGTCTGAAATATTGGGGATTCCTCTGTGACATGTATAAAATAGGGCCTATCCTTACCTCCAAAAATTAAGAACATAAGGTCACTGGATACCAGACCGTCAATCGATTAACGTTGAATGGCTCCCCCCCCACCTGCGTGCGCATCCAACGGAAGTGTCGCCATCTTAGTCAGATTTGTGTGTAAACAGCATCGATCTGCCATTTTTCAAACAAAGTTACTGACTAAGATGGCGGCCGGATATGACGACACGTGGGTACGAGGTTTAAGTGCTCAATCTGCATTGAAAAAAGAAAGAAAGAAAAAAGGCAAAACTGAAAAAGGCAAACAAACAATTGAGGGTGGGTGGGTATATTCTGTGCATCGATTCGCAAGAGAGTAGCTGAGGGAAATTAGCAGAGGAATGTTTGCATATTTGCCAAATATTGCAATAGGCCTCTAGTACAGTATACCAGAGTATACCTAACAAGAGGCAAAGCCTGCAAGGCTCACGTCTGATTTTTATTACTATAGCAGGCATGGGAATTCCCATGACAATTCCCATGCCTGTATAGAGAGAATACTGTTATGTAGACACTTGTGCATCTGAAAACAGAATTAATTTTTATTTTACTGTGTAAATAAAAAATATTTCTATGCATTAAATTACCCCTACCCCTTTCTTTAAAATTTAATTATATGTATGCGCATGTAACATAGTGGAGCCCTATTTTTATTTTTGGCAAACAAGTAAAATTGAAAAGCATATTGACCAAGCTTTCAGAAAAACATAGTGACCAATCCCCCCCCCCGCCGGGGTAAGGGGGGTCTACGGACACCTGTAGTAGGCCTATAGTCTTTGCCTGTGGATCTAAGCCTCTTACTCTTAGAAAATTAATAATTGAAGTTGCGTGATTCGTAAGGCCATACTCCTGATCTGTTACTGTTTTAAACTGATTGTTCATGCGATGAAAACTTGTTCCACATCATCTACATTTCTGTAAGATATTTTATATTAGTCCTAATATTTTATTTTCGTTTCGTTAATTCCCCCCCCCCCCCCTCTGCCACAAAGCAAAGGTCAAGGTCACAGCCAGCAAGCTCATCCATGTTTATCTTCCCCTGTACAGTCTTTGCACATGGTGATCAATCGTCTAGGCCTAACAAAGGATTCGTACGTCGAAGGCAGTGAAATCGACGAACCCTGGATTTTCCGTATATTTTTTTTCAAGACTGAAATGAATGTGGGCTAAATGTTAAGTACGTCGTCTTGATTATGAGGTAAGGCATGCAGATCTCTTATTCTCTAGGCCTAGGCCTTGTTGCCGGAAGTGCGGTAGGCTAAGTTATGCGCAGAGATGATGTGCAAATGAACACGAACAACCGTTACTCAAAGGCGCAAATAAAACTAAACAACCGGGCCGTCAACGCACACACTCGGTACATCCATTTGTTACAGAAAATATAAGTTGACGACGTTAACATGTACCTATTTGTACACACCTGAAGTCTTGTGTTTCTTTTTAAAGAGCGTTTTTGTATATCTAATGGAGAGTCTTCTTTCCAGTATGTATCTCCTACTCGGTACAACACAACAGTTACAGTAATCACTGCAACAAATGATTTTCTTTCTTTTGTTCCTTACCGATGTATCTGACTGCTTTGATCGCCATGACTTGAAGGCTCACGTCAAAATCAAGTAGCCTGCTAACTTTAACCCTCTAACATGTTATGTTTTTTTGAGAAAATGACAACATTAAAGTTTCAGTGGAGAGTGAGAGTCTTCTTTAGTTTGAAGAGTGTGACTGAGTCAAGGTTAAAGGTTGCACAACAGTAATCTCTGCAACAAATGATTATCTTTATTTTGTTCTTTATCAATGTATCTGACTGCTTTGATCGTCGTGACTTGAAGGCTCACGTCAAAATCAAGTATCCTGCTAACTTTAACCCTCTAACGCCTTATATGTTTAGAGAAAATGACAACGTTAAGGTTTGAGTTAAGGTTAAAGGTCGGGGCCACGGACGCAACACACACACACACACACACACACACACACACACACACACACACACACACACACACACACACATACACACAGACACACAACCGAACATGTACGATACTATAGACTCACTTTGTTTTAAAAAACGACGTGAGCCAAAAATGGAGTGCATACACTTATACCGAATATGTCCTCTGATACTCGTAACAACCCTGTGTAAAAGTTTTTTTTCCCGCCCCGCCAACAAGTCTTGCATAAAAGAAGAAAATCTCTCTCTCTCCTGGGCATCTAGCAGTCACTGACTCAATACAGGGAAATGGCGGACATTCTTTGGCCTGTTGGCCGCACAAATCCCACAAATCCCGTTAGTTCAACACACACACACACACCCTCCCCCCTCCAAACCCCACCCCAACTCCCTTCACCCTACAACTCTGTCTCTCCTCCCCCTCCTCCCCCTTCCCCCCCCCACCTCCAGCTTAATCCAGTGATCCTGTCATGTGGAAATCTCAACAGGTTCAAGCGAGTTCAGTGATTCACGCGCACGCACACGCACACACACACACACACACACACACACACACACACACACACACACACACACACGCATGCACACACACACGCACACACACCGCACGTGTAATTAATATCAATCCTGCGCGGAATCTCTCTCTCTCTCTCTCTCTCTCTCTCTCTCTCTCTCTCTCTCTCTCTCTCTCTCTCTCTCTCTCTCTCTCTCTCTCTCTCTCTCTCTCTGTGTCACACACATTTTAGAACATTAAACACACACAATTCACAATTTGCACAAGGTACCGTGCATATTTGATACCTTGCAGGTACTTCATACTCTCACTGTATCTTAAGTATGTTATACTTATTTTATTGAATATTTAATGTATCATGTGTACATATACCTCTCTTCCCCCCCCCCCCCACATACACACACACACACATACACACACACACACATACATACACACACACTCACACACACACACACACACACACACACACACACACACACACACACACACACACACACACACACACACACACACACACACACACACACACACACACAAATGTAAGAACATGTAACACACACACATACACAAACACACATACGCACACATACATACACACAGATGTAAACGCCCGCCCGAGAACACCCACCCCACATGCTGGTGTTGAACTCTTGATTTCAAGACTTGCTGACAATGTTCGCTCGGTGCTACTGCAAGATGACCGATGATCGAGACGACCGCTAGGTGTGCATTTATGAATCTGGGTGTCCAGCATATCACGTGTCCAGAATATCACTCAGTTCATTGACCCTTGATTGACCCTTGACAACCCCTTAGAGCATGAAAACCTTATTGCATAAATAGAGATGCATAAGTAGTATAATATTGTATGATATTATCAGTTATTCTGATTTTGGAGTGAGATATTGCTTTTACCCTATCTCGAAAGGCTTGCCGTTTATCACACGAAGTCGGCTGTGGTGCTAAAATGCGACTTTGGCGGTGAAAGGGTTAATATCGTGGTTTTATCTTTTACCCAACAGATAAGACAACCACGTTTCTATAAACCACGTGATACGTGTATATCTGAAGCATGCGCCTTTCCAGTATTGGAGGGAGCGTCTGCAGCTGGACACTGGAGAGAACAGCATCCACCAGCTGGACCGTGCCCAGCAGGTCGCCATCCTCAGATTCAGAACCGGGCACTGTCGACTCCTCTGCCATCTGTACCGCCTGAAGATCTCCCACACGGATGAATGTCCTTATGACACAGGGACACAGACACCAGACCACATTCTGCAGGACTGCCCTACTTTCGACACCCTGAGGCGTGAAATCTGGCCCAGGCCTGTGGCACTCCGTGTCAAGCTGTGGGGTCCTGTGGCACTCCGGGACAAGCTATGGGGTGCTGTGGCACTCCGTGACAAGCTGTCGGGTCCTGTGGCACTCCGTGACAAGCTGTGGGGTCCTGTGGCACTCCGTGTCAAGCTGTGGGGTCCTGTGGCACTCCGGGACAAGCTATGGGGTCCTGTGGCACTCCGTGACAAGCTGTCGGGTCCTGTGGCACTCCGTGACAAGCTGTGGGGTCCTGTGGCACTCCGGGACAAGCTGTGGGGTCCTGTGGCACTCCGGAACAAGCTGTAGGGTCCTGCTGAGTTGCTGCATCTGACTGCGACCTGCATCCACCGAACCAGACTGAGCATCTGACATGGCCGGGAACATTGAAAAAGAAGAAGTTTGACCAATATTTGCTATGCTTTTAACGATCTCATAATTCATTATTTTTAACAAAGCTGGTCTGTGTGTCCAACATCTTTTAAAGGTCTTTGTCCTCGTAATGGGCCAAATACACGATATTATTGTTTACTTTTCCCCAATGGCAACACGGTCATGTGCTGGTAATATCACTAGACCTACTAGACTAGCAACAATGGGCTGCGTCCGTTCAGCGAGCATTTTGCTATTGCTATAAAGCGCGCACTGTCATGTCAGTCAGCGTGCGATTACAGGTTGGCTAATGCCATAAAACGCGCACTTCGAATCTGGAAAGCGCTCTCTCTCTGTCTCTCTGTCTGTCTCTCTCTCTCTCTCTCTCTCTCTCTCTCTCTCTCTCTCTCTCTCTCTCTCTCTCTCTCTCTCTCGCTCTCATATTTATGTAAGATCAAATAAAAATAAAATGAAACAATCTCTCTCATAGAAATGTCTTGCATCACACAACTCATTCAATTGTTATCACCAATGCAGTTATGGTGAATCACGAAATGCAACTTACACAAAAACAACAGCACGTGAATGCCATCCGTTAGTGATAACAATTGAATCGAACAATCGAGCATTTGAATTTGCACGCGAATGTCATCATTTGAATGGCTATAAACGTAACAGCAGAAATGACGACTGCATAAACTCACATATTTTATTTTAAAAGATTGAAACCTGCGCTATTCATGGAACATCATACCGTGCGCGCTTTATGGCATCAAAGTGCGCGCTTTATAGCGTGCGCTGCATTCAAGTAGCTAAATCCGTGCGCGCTTTATGGCATCAAAGTGCGCGCTTTATAGCATTTTTTCTGCGCGTGCGCGCTTTCTACCGGACGCCCAACAATGTAGAGTGGCACAGAGGTAGCGCGTTCGCTTCGTATACAATAAACCCGAGTTCGAACCTGGGTACAGGGGATTTTTCCTCTCACTCTGCATTAGGCCTTACGGTCTGAACGTGGAGTCTTTCGGATGAGACGATAAACCGAGGTCCCGTGTGCCCATGCACTTAGTACACGTTAAACCCAGTGGCAACGAAAGAGTTGTCATTTGGTAAAAAATGTAGGTTAGGTTTAGGGTCAGCTAAGTGTCAGTCTCATAGTATACCATCAATTTTTATTTTTGTGTGTGGATTAGACGGTTTCAGGTTAGGGTTAGGAATAGGGTTCGGGATAGGGTTAGGGATAGGCTTAGGGTCAGTTTAGTGTCAAATACACAAAACCAATAAAAGTTGATGATTAAGCTGACCCTAAACCTATTCCTAACCCTATCCCAAACCCTACTCCTAACCCTAACCCTAACCTGATACCGTCTGAAACTAATGGAAGGGGCAGAGGAGGGGTCTATTCTTAACATTTGTCACAAGAAGTGACCGTAAGTGACGTACGTAGGCTTACCTGTTACGAAACAACGTTGGTTTTTTTGTGTGGGTTTTTTACGAAACAACGTTGAATTTATCCTTAAAGCAAAACATTTACTTAATGTAGGGACCAACTGCAGAACTATGTTCGTGGGTTATACCAATAGAGAAAACCCGTCAACAGTTGTAAACCAAATCAGTTATCTATTGAAGACAGTCTGCTCTATCAATGTCTCGAAGTGCTCCAGAAGGTTAGGCATTTCAGAAATGTGTTCTCTTTTGCTTCACTGATGAACGCCTATGATGCTCCGTGGCCAAAGAACAGAAAGAAGAAGAAAAAACAGCAAGCAATTATCCAGGCCTGGCAAGATCATTAAGACAAATAATTACATAGTTTTCTTCACGCCAGTACCATTCATTATATATAAAGAATACAAACGCATCTGACATATTGCAACTTTATCCAACAGCTTTATTTCTGTCCAATCACATTGTGGAGCCTGAGCAGTGATGTCTTCTTTTTCTTCAACGGTCAATTCAGTTGGCAAAAACCGTCAGACTTGCACATCAGTTGCAGGACGAAGTTCGCAGTCTTCTCCAGTTCGTGGCGACTGCTGCAGAGCAGTACCTCCCCCCCTCCCCCAAGCACACACACACACACAAACACACACACACACACACACACACACACACACACACACACACACACACACACACACACACACACACACACACACACACACACACACACACACACACACACACACACACACACACACACACACACACACACACACACACACACACACACACACACACACACACACACACACACACACACACACACACATACACACACACACACACATACACACACACACATACACACACACACACACACACACACACACACACACACACACACACACACACACACACACACACGGCCAGTTCTGGCATCGTAGAACACCGTGGCCTGGGCAGAGTTGTAAGATATGTTCTGGGGTGTGGGTTCCTGACCCAAACGGATAGACAGTCATCTGTGTGGGCGAGTTTGAGTCGGTTGAGGTCATGAGTGATAGGCCTAGGCTATCTATAACAGAACAGAACTGAACATAACAGAACAGCTGTTTATTGCCTGAGAGGTCAAAAACAATATACTTATATATTTAGCACAAAACAATAACAATTTGGTTTAAACAAGAATTTATTCACGAATAGAAAATCATAACAAAGCAGCAATACATTTATAAACTTCGAGTACAACAAGCTAAGAGCTTATACAGGGTACTCCATTACTTGAGTTGCACAGTAAGGGCTGCATACGCAAAACTAATTATTCAATGAAAAATAATAACTTAAAAGCAACAACAGTAGTAAACACTTATATACAAAAAGGGAAAAAAAAGAAAATACACAACAAAATTAAGTAAATCTAATCTACATGAATTTTAGGGGCAATATAAAACATAATGTCAGCTTGCATTGAATCAGAGTCATCACAAAACTATTCTTACCAGGGCTAAAAATGGGATTGTAAAGTCATGTTAAGAGCGGAATAAATATTTGTTGATGTAAGTTTGCGCCCCTTATCAAAGGGAAACGACGAATCATGTTACAATCAGAATTGATCATGTTATTGAACATTTGTTTGACAGTTGAATAAAAGTACAATCACTAGTATTCTCAATAATTTAGTTTAGGAATTAGACAAAACATGCATGGAAAAATAATTTGACGTATGCATAATTTCACGCCTAGCCGATCACAAACCTGTTAGACTTTTGAATGAACTCGCAAACTGCAATGATTATTCTAGAGTTCTCTGAGATTTTTTTGTAATTACTGCCAAACAATAACACTGCACAGTCTGTTTTAACATCATCTGGCAGTAATGCAATGGTTTCTGCACGAGCTTGTTGGAAGAGAGGACAATACAAAAGGAAATGTTCAGCATCTTCGGCATCAAATCCGCAAGCACATAATGAACTACAGCCGAACCCGCTTATAAGAAAACTCGCTTATAATCAAGCAATTTATTTTCCCCTGCCGAACTCCTTTCTTATGTATTATCAAAACTCGGATATAAGAAAACCGCTTATAAGAAAACTCGGTTATAATCAAGCAAATTCGTTCTCCCATCCGCGATGTAAACTCGGATATAAGAAAATGATTCCATACAAGGGAGTTGGTTTGCAGTTCATTTTCTTATAAGCGAGTTTGATTTTCTTATAAGCGATTTTTTTCAATTAGAGCATGAACTGAAAGGATGTTCCAAAAAATGCAGTCGTTCCAACAAAACAAACAAAAAAGAGGAAACTTTACGTCAAAGCAGCTACGTCACAGACACTCTAACTGGTACAAAAATTGATTGCAAGACTGAGTTATTTTTGTTCCTTAAATTTCATAATTTCCTTCAGTATTCTGTAAAAAATAAATGCTGAGCAGAAGAAAAAATATGAATGCCTGTACTTTTGTGTTAGTCCTAGTGAGACTAGAGTAGCCTACCTTAATATAGAAAGATACAGCCGAATCCGCTTATAAGAAACTCGCTTATAAGAAAACTCGCTTATAATGAAGCAAAAAAAAATTCCCTGCCGAACTTCTTCTTTCTTATCTGTGATCAAAACTCGAGCAAGCAAATTCCTTCTCCCATCCGCAATGAAAACTTGGATATAATAAAATTATGTCATACAAGAGAGTTGGTTTGCAGTTCATTTTCTTATAAGCGAGTTCTATTTTCTTATAAGCGAATTACCATTGACAACATTTTCTTAAAGACCCACAAGATCACGTGTCAAAATCATGGGTTCCACGTGTTATAGCTTATAGCTGGTACGAAATCTTGTTTTTACAAGACTCCCATACAAATGCCCCCAAATTGAAAACGAAACATTTTAAAGAGCAGCCTTCAATTTGAAGTTGGGGGAATTTGTATGTGGGTCACAGCTACCCAGAAACAAACAAGGGACTTAATTGTGGTGGGTCAGTGTGTCTTTAAAAGTGAGTTGGACCTCAACTGAAAGGATGTTCCAAAAAGGGAAAGTGTACCCCATACCAGTTGCGTCACAGACAGTCTAAACAGTACATGCACTTGATTGCAAGACTAATTGAGTTGTTTTTATTCCTTTATTCCATACTTTCCTTCAGTATTCTGTGCAAAATAAATGTTGAGCAGAAGAAAACAAATATGAGTGCCAGTACTTTTGTGTTGGTGGTAGAGAGACTGTCCATCCTTTTATTTTCAGCAGCAATGGCAGAGAGGAAAAGGCAATCCATTTATTTAAGAAGATAAAAACAAATAACTGAATATGTGGACGAAAATCCACATAAACAAAAGCAAACAATTGATAAAAAGCTGCATGGGTGGACAGTAAATGGTAATAGTTCAGTACAAGAAAGGTGAAGGTGTATGCATTTGATAACAGTAAAAAAAAAAGCTTGTTAGTTGAGTGGTTGTAGGCATCTTTAAATCTTCTTCTTAGTAGACGATTTTGATTTTATGATGTAAGACATGCATCAAATTAGTAAAAAGGTTTTTCTCTTCGTTTTGTTTTTCTGTTTTTCTGTCTTTCTTTTCTTTTCTTTTTCTTTTTTCTTTTCCCTTTTCCCCCGTTCAATTTGGTTATAAGGAAAAACACTTCAAAATGTTTTCTTATGTCCGAGTTTTGGATATAAGAAAACTCGGATATGGTAACAAGCAAAACATCATCTACCTTCGATTTTGTTATAACCGAGTTTTGCTGTATTTTGATTTTATGATGTAAAACATGAGTCATAGGTCGCAAGTTTCTTTATAGTCCATTGGCATTGTACAAACGCATATACAAAATTGTCTTCCACTGTGTAAAATAAGTTATACATCCAAATTAGAATATTGATTAAAAACAAGAAACAGAAATGTACATTTAAACAAATATGTTACTCTCACACCACACCCAATTATTCATCTGCTCTCCGCTATCTTGCTCGCTCATCATGCAACTCACACTATGTCTGCCTTCATTTTTGTTTTTAATTTTCTGTTCTATTGTTTATTTTTTTCGGCAAATGTTAAGATCAGCTCCCTCCGCTGTTCCATGGTCAAGTTGGCCAATCAGCTTAATGGAAAAGGTAAATCGGAGGGAGCTGATTGGTCCTAACCCTAAGCCTTCATCTGGAACAGCGGAGGGAGCTGATCTTAACATTAGCCTTTTTTTCCTTTTTTGTTTTGCATTTTTTTCCATTTTTCATGCACCAAATTAGGTAAAAGCATTTTCTCTTCGTTTTATGTTTCTGTTTGTCTTTTATTTTATTTTTTTCTCTTTTTCTCATTTATTTTTTCCCTTTTTTCCCATTCAACTTGGTTATAAGAAAACCCGGCTACAAGAAATAAAAAATGATCTCCCTTCGATTTTCTTATAACCGGGTTTTGCTGCATTGGAGATATGTCGAAGAAATAAATCATCTTTTAAGTCACTCATTTGTAGTCTCAGTTTACAAATTATTGCTTCAGAAGCTCAGTCAGGTAAATAATAATATTGTGGTACAACGTTATCGTCTCTCGAAGGAAACGCTTAAGCACGCTAATGGAATCACATTGTTTAATATGATCAGGAAGAATGTTCCAAAGTACAGTTGCAGAGGGAAAGAATGAGGATCTGTATAACTCTAGTCTACTCCTTGGTACAAGTCTTTCAAGGTGATTGCGTCTGTGTTATGGGTTTACTGAGGCAGCCAAGGGTGGAAGACCCTCTGTTAAGCACAAGGGCACAATACCATGAACAATTTTAAAATACAAGATAATTTTATGACGACGTCGTCTCTCTTTTAAAGTAGTAAGTCCAGACTCAGCATACAGTTTTTGATGGCTGGTCCCACGAACTGAACCAATGATTGTACTAATTGCGTCTAAATGGAGACTTTCTAGATCTTCTGCTTGTTTGTTTGTGCAATTGTCCCAGATAACGTCCGAAAAATCAAAGTGAGGCATGATAAATGATTTGTACATAGTCAGAAGCGATTTGCGACTTAAACAATATTTATATGACCTAAGACAAGCAACAAGTATTCGGTATTTGGACAAAATGGATTTTATATGAAGATCCCATTTACAGTTGTTTTGTATTATTACACCTAAATGTTTATGTGAGTCAGTATCTTGTAGTATTACGTCATTAAATGTCAAAGGTTGTGTGTCTGGCATTACTCGGTTAAAGATTGTCATGAGCTCAGTTTTGGATTCATTAAATTTGACTTTCCATGTTGCTGCCCAATTGCTAATCTTTTAGAGATCTGAATTTAGTATTTCTGTCCTGATGTGAGTGTTTTCTAAGTCCAAATACATGCTAGTGTCGTCTGCAAAAAGTTTGATAATTGATTAATTATCATATGCAATATCATTTATATATACAAGGAAAAGTAAAGGTCCAAGAACAGAACCTTGAGGAACACCTGCGGATATGGGAATATATGATGATTTAGTTCCTTTTAGAACAACAGCTCAGGATCGCCCTTTTAAGTAATCAATAAACCAGTCTAAAAGCTAGCTGTCCACGAATACCAAGGACAAAAAGTTTGTAAAGCAAGGTCGGATGCCATACCTTATCAAAAACCTTTGAGATATCAAAGAAAATTACCTGTGCAGTTGTTTTATTATCTAAGAATTTGCAAATATCGTCGTAAATACTTACTAATTGAAAAACAGTAGAATCCTGAGGAATGAAACCAGACTGAGCCGTTGTTAAAAGGGTTTTTGTTTCCGTAAGATAACTAAATACATGTTTCTGGACGCATTTTTCAAGAACCTTTCCTTTGCAGCTTAGAAGTGAAATAGGTCTGTAATTTTCACATTTCTGTCTATCCCCTTTCTTAAAAATAGGTGTAACGTGAGCTAGTTTCCAACAAACAGGGAATTTACCTTCAGTTAAAGATCGATTGAATAAATGTGTTAAAGGTTCACAAATAACATCAGCAGCAGCAATTCATTTTTTATTATGAATTAGATCAGGCCCTACCGCTTTCCTACTATCTACATTTTTTAATATTTCCTTAACCATATCTGCTGTAAGAGTTAGTTGATCTATCGACCCATGAGATTCATCTAAATGGGGAAGAGCCTCTCCCTCATCAGTTATGGAACACTGTTTAGCAAAATGCTCATTGAAAATGGTGACCTTTTCTTTTAAAGAATAATAAATTGTGGCATTGTCTTCTATTGGAGGGATTTCATCCTGGGGCATGCCTTTAGTTGTTATAAATCTTTTTACCAGTTTCCACCAGTCCTTTGACCCGAAACAATTAGGTGAAGAAATACGTTTGTCCAAGTCAGACATATATTCAGCCTTTCTTGTTCTAATTATATTTGTGAGGTTGTTATGTGTCTGACGGAACAAAGCCCATGTCCAGCCATAATTCAAAATTTTAGCTAATCTGTGGATAATATTCTTCTTTCTTATTAGTTTCTTTATTTCCATCGTAATCCACATGGCATCCCGTTAATTTATAGTCACCTCTTTTACTGGCATGCAAAGTTTTGCAAGGGACATGAGCTGATCAGAAAACTGTTCAACAGCATCGTCAATGAATTCTAAGGAAACAATAGCTTGCCAGTCAATGTTTGAAATTTCTCTCATTAGTTTTTGAACAGCCAATTTAGAATAAATTAAATATTGTGCGTTTGTAAGAGGCGTTACTACTGTTGCGCTGCTTTGAAACAATATAAGGCGAGGAATGATCACTACAAATAGGTGGTAAAACAACTGTTGTTTGAATTATGTCAGGACAGGGCGCTAATATCAAATCAATTAATGTAGCTGTATTTTCTGTAATGCGAGTTGGCTTTGTGACTAATTGGAATAAACTGTTAGTAGTTATTATATTTTGAAGATGTGGTGGGGACTGGGATGAGCAATCAGCGTTACAGTCTCCTAGAATAACTTATCTGTGTGGAGTGCTGCAAGCCAGTTCGATGGACTGGTCAACTAGATCCCAGTAAGCCACATTTGCATCTGGGGGTCGATAAAATGTACCTACAAGTAAAGTGTCTTGACCCAACTTAGCTTCTACCCACACAGTTTCTAGATCTGGTACAGACAGATCAGGCCTAGGTTTACAAATTAAATCGTTTTTAACATACACGGCAACACCGCCATGTGGATCACCAGGCCTGTCACATCTGACAGGAGGAAGGAAACCGGGAATAAGAATTTCATTATTATCAGTCGTAACTGAGAACCAGGTCTCACATACAGTTATTATATCAAAACAACCAGCTTCACACTGCACCAATGATATTTTTGTAGTTAAGCTACGAGTGTTTATATGGATGATAGACAGTCCATCAAAATTAACATCAACTGGACCTGGGTTGGGATGGATGTCCCCAGCCAACTGCAGCAGCAACTGAATTACTTTCATTGCAAGACTATGAGCTGTCACATTAGTAAGGTCAACACTTTCAGTAGTTTTACAGACATTTACACTTGAGAAGGAAGACTCATAATCGGACAGTTTACATTGATTTATACTAGGTATTATACAATTGAATAGAATAAAAAGAAGCATTGAGACGTGTAATGCCAAATGTCCATACATAACCAGCAAAACAAAAGAGTTTACATTGCCTTTATTAATAAACGACAGTTTGTAAGTAGACAGTATAATAGCCCTGGCATC
The DNA here is from genome assembly GCA_017654935.2 of Phymorhynchus buccinoides. Taxonomy (NCBI): domain Eukaryota; kingdom Metazoa; phylum Mollusca; class Gastropoda; order Neogastropoda; family Raphitomidae; genus Phymorhynchus; species Phymorhynchus buccinoides. Next base: position 3,505 of record JAGGCT020002555.1, on the reverse strand, counting down.
ATACATTCCTATTCCAGCTCTGAACTGGGTTGTGCAACAGGTCATGTCACAGAACGACACAAAAAGTCAAACAGTTCAGATGAAAGAATCGGAATGTTGCTTCTTGTGATTGCTGACTTCATATTGACAAGCATGGAGCTGAACAATAACAAGTTAAACTATAAAAAAAAAAAAAAAAAAAAAAAAATTAAACTATAAAAAACCATTACTTCTTATAATTTCAGACGTAAAAGAGGAAAACGTGTTTATAGCCATGATCCCACGATCCCTTGATCTTTGTATAGTAGGCCAATTATTTTGCTCCTTCTTTAAAACAATCATAAATTATTTTTTTTCTTTGTTTTTTGTGGCATTTATTAAATTACTTATATTCTGGCTATGTGAAGAGATATTGTACAATGACTTGAGAGAAAACAGACCTCAAAGAATCATGTCAAGCTCGATGGGCTCGTTGATAAGTTTCTGTGGTAAGAAGACAAAATAAAGCATGACTTTGTCGATGTAGAACTAACGGCTTGATTTGATTGTCTTATTTTTTACCCACTCATTTGAGTACTGGCTTAGTGGTGTGGTCCTTCCCACAGCGCGCAGTTTGAAAACAACTTTCAGGAAGCGTGAGTCAATGATAGTGGGTGTGCATTACCACAATAGTTATAAAAGAAAATACGTGCATGGTGAAGTGTAACAGGTTTTTAGTAGGCTATGTACAAATGGCAGGTCTATACTTCTCTTATTGTTTCCATTGCTGAGTTCACTGTACAGCTATCAAGAAGGGTTATCTTCTCATTTTGGTGTTCGCACTGCTCGCAGAGCTGACTTGGCGTTATAGAATAGGCCACAAATCTCACACAGTATCTTCATAAATTCTGCCCTGAATTTAGACCCTGTTAGACAATACAAATAGAAGTTGACAGCGCTATTGTATAGCCACAAAATGGTGCTTACTTCTCTGAAGACTCGATGAATCCCATTCTTAATGGAATCAGTCCAATCAATATACCGGTACGTGATGAAATTAATTGTTATCGGTGTTGTTAGGAGCAAAAAAGAAACGTTTGTAGCAATCAGTGTGACTGTCAATGATGACATTTTCCGTTGTCTGGAATCCTGAGTTTCTTGCCGTGCAGAGAGATGTTTCCTAGTTCTGAGAGACCTGAACACAGTCCAGATGAGAGCGCTGTTGCTGACCATCAGTAGCGTGAATGGTACAACAGAACTATCGGCAAAGTCAAGCCAAGACCAGATCGTGTTGAAAAACCACATGTATATTTTGGATACAGCACTAGTACTGCAGTGCCGTTCACTGGTTATACCATATCCATAAACCATATGACAATGGATTAGAAGCATAACAACAATTATAACACCAGCAGCGATTCGTGACTTCCTGACGGTCCACACACTATTCACTCGCAGTGGCCACAACACAGAAGCCGCTCTGAGTGAGGTGAGCGCCACAAGCATCCAGGGAGAGAGAGTCGCTGTCAGGTATATCATCATCATAATAAGTTTGCACTGCCAGGAGCCGAGTGTGGCAACGAATGGCACTTTGAATTCACTGTTGAGAACGGTGTTCAGGGGATTTATGAACAACAATAGCTGGTCAGACCAGGCCAGGGCTTGGAAGAACACACTAGTCGTTGATGCAGGAAGACGGAACATGATCAGAATCACCATAAAGTTCCCAATAATACCAAAGGGCAGCACAGTAATGTTGCCAATTTCCCTGATCTTCTGTACAGCAATCATATATGGCCTGCGCTGATCATACCACGCCTCCCATTGACTGGGTTTCAGCGTGCTTGGTGTTTCAGAAATATGAGTCAGTAAGGTTTCCATATCACAATAGTTGGTGATATCAGGAATAGCGAACTTGTGAAAGTCTGGTTTTACTAATACATGGACAGTTAAAACATCTAGTGAAGTTGTTGTTTTCTTTTAGATGTCATTACGCAGTGATTGGGGTATATTTTGCTTGGTGTTTAAGCAATTTAAGTCCATAATTGACTGACGCAATGTGCTACGGAAGTACATGTGAACCACCTCTGCAAAGTTTTGCACTTTCGGCTCAGAAGACTAGGCAAAATTCGTTCTTATCTCTCAGTTGACTCTGCAAACAAATTATGCGTCTCTTGAATTCTTTCTAGACTTGACTGTTGCAACTCCCTCTTGGCTGATCTTCCAGAAAAGCTTATATCCAAGCTTATAGTATTGCTTAAAGTCTTATTACTTTTATCTTATAAATGTGAATGTATATTGCTTATTGTTTTGTAGTGCGTTTATCTTATTGATTAAGTTCTCTTTGTTTCCTTAGCTCTGTCTCTCTGTCCTCTCTCTCTCTCTCTCTCTCTCTCTCTCTCTCTCTCTCTCTCTCTCTCTCTCTCTCTCTCTCTCTCTCTCTCTCTCTCTCTCTCTCTCTCTCTCTCTCTCTCTCTCTCTCTCTCTCTCTCTCTCTCTCTCTCCTCCCTTCCTCTCTGTCTGTCTCTCTCCCTCCCACCCCCTTCTCTCTCTTTCTCTTCTTATTCATGTCAAAGTTTATCCTGCCCACTTGTCTCCGTCTTTTTGTCCTAACTCCCTGCCTCCTCTCTCTCTCTCTCTCTCTCTCTCTCTCTCTCTCTCTCTCTCTCTCTCTCTCTCTCTCTCTCTCTCTCTCTCTCTCCTCTCTCTCTCTCTCTCTCTCTCTCTCTCTCTCTCTCTCTCTCTCTCTCTCTCTCTCTCTCTCTCTCTCTCTCTCTCTCTCTCTCTCTCTCTCTCTCTCTCTCTCTCTCTCTCTCTCTCTCTCTCTCTCTCTCTCTCTCTCTCTCTCTCTCTCTCTCTCTCTCTCTCTCTCTCTCTCTCTCTCTCTCTCTCACTCATGTGTCATTAAATGATGTTACTTTTATTATATATATATCATTGCTATGAAACATGGTGTGTCAATTTGTAAAAAAATTTTATAATTATGGTTTCATCAACGTTTGTAAAGCGCTGAGAGCTTGCTTTTAGCATGATATTTATCGCGCTATATAAATGAAATTATATTATTATTATTATTATTATTATTATTATTATGATTCTCCCCTTTAGGGAGAACACTATTGCATTCGTCAAAATTCTTTCTTTTTTTTCTTCTTTTTCTTCCATTTTTTTGGTCCGATTTGGCTGAAATTTTCAGAAAAGTTGCAGGACCTTATGTGTATGTGACATTTCAAATATTAAATGATTTCGCCTAATTGTCGGCAAAATATGGCCGAAAAACCGCGAAATCGGCGACATTTCAATCTTTAATAAATCTCAAAACCGGCTGCACGGATTTCGTTCATATTTTCAGAATTTACTACAAAGTAGATTTGCAGCACTTCCGGTTGGATATTATTATTATTATTATTATTATTATTATTATTATTATTATTATTATTATTATTGATGAATAAGCCTTAGGCCCATGTCGTTGTGGGCGGTTACAATAGCACAAAGAAATTCAATGGGCTTGCAATTGGTGAATCGATTGCAAATCACTCTCAAT
>JAGGCT020002554.1:22500-25000 GCA_017654935.2 Phymorhynchus buccinoides | reverse complement strand
ATGTCTGTCTCTCTCTCCTTCCTTGTCTCTTCCTCTCTCTCTCTCTCTCTCTCTCTCTCTCTCTCTCTCTCTCTCTCTCTCTCTCTCTCCCTCTCTCTCTCCCTCTCTCTCTCTCTCTCTCTCTCTCTCTCTCTGTCTCTCTCTCTCTCTCTCTCTCTCTCTCTCTCTCTCTCTCTCTCTCTCTCTCTCTCTCTCTCTCTCTCTCTCTCTCTCTCTCAATAACACCCCTCCTAACAAACATGTTCCCTTCCTTCTTTTTGTCCTAACAGGTTGGAGCGGTCACCTCGCTCATGCAGAGCGCCATGCGAGTGAAGAAGGAGACCACCTTGAAAAGCATCCTGAGCGCTCTCTGGAACCTTTCCTCCCACAGCGCAGAAAACAAAGCCCAGATCTGTTCCGTGGCGGGAGCTCTTCAGTTCCTCGTGTCCCTCCTGACGTACAAAAGCGCTGGAAAAACCGACGCCATCGTGGAAAACGGCGGCGGGATTCTTCGCAACGTGTCGAGCCTCGTCGCCGTGAGAGAAGACTACCGCAGCGTTCTGCGAGAAAGGAACTGCTTGTCGCTCCTGCTTTTCCAGCTTCGCTCCCCGAGTTTGACCATCGTCAGCAACGCGTGCGGAACGCTGTGGAATTTGTCTGCGCGGTGTGCCGAAGATCAGGACACGCTACGCGAAATGGGAGCGATAGGGATGTTGAGGAACCTGGTCCACTCCAAGCACAGGATGATTTCTATGGGAAGCAGCGCTGCGCTGCGCAACCTCCTCGCCTCGGCTTCCCCCGGGAAAGAGCTGGACTGCGGCTTCAACAGAGACTCCTCCAGACCCACCCTCTCCGCTCGCAAACAACGCACGCTTAAGGAAGACCTGGATTCGCAGAATTTATCGGAGACGTGCGAGAACGTGGACAGTCCTCAAGACAGTCCTACCACGACCCCGACGCGAAGCGAGGAAGGCAGAAGGTTTTTCTATCCGTTCGATGGCCTCAGCAGATCCGAGGAGGACCCGAGGAGATTGCTGCACCGGAGACAGGTGTCGTCATCACGGTCGTCGAGCAGCGAAGGTTTGTTGGAAGGGAGGGTCCGCTCCCCTCAGCACATGCCGCGAGCGAGGAGCCACGACAGCGTGGTGGGCGGACACCATCGCGCGGAGCTGTCCCAGGAGAGGTCTAGAGTCCAGAGCATGCTGGCCAGGACCTCACACCTCCTCCAGCGGAGGCAGGCCAGGTCCCTGGAACGTCCTCGAAAGAGTTCATCAGGGTCCAGGGTTGGTCAGGTTCAGGTTCACTGGGATCTGGCCTACTGCTCCCCCAGGGACTGGGAGGAGGGGGAAGAGAGGAACGACCCCGAAAGAGACGTTTTGAACAGAGCGGATGAGGAGCGGCAACGGTCGGGACATATGGTCAGCGCCACACAGGAGGTGGTCATGCTTGCGGATGGGATCGGCGAGGATTGGAATCCCAGTCCCAATCCCAACCCCAATCTCGATCCAAATTGGAATCCCAATCCTAATCTCGATCCCGATCCTTTTCCAAATCCTGAGAACCACCATCGTCTCGAGCACAACAGAGAAGGCTCTACTCAGAGTCCCTCCAGCCCTTCTCCGATACACTCTGCGCCGCCAACACAGTGCACAGCTGCATCTAGTCAGTCTCCACCTCCACGCGCTGAGCCCGTGGTGAAAAAGAACATCACCGTGAACCCTGGGTACCAAATGGAGGACGATTCCGACAGCTGTGGAGAGACTTCAGAAAACCTTAACTTTCTCCACCAGCAGCAGCAGCAGCAGCAGCAGCAGCAGCAGCTGCAGCTGCAGCAGCAAAACTCTGCTTGCAGTTTCTACGCTACAGCACCCCCTTCTTCTGCTACTCCTAGTGCTGCCACCTTAGGAGGAGGGAACCACAACTCTGTATCTTCTCATCCTAGAGCGTTGAATCCCCATCCCACTCCACGTCTTGGTTTTCCGCAAGGTCCCGTACGAATGCCCAACCCCCAGCTGCAAACCTTCAAAGCAAACAACGCCGGGTTTTTCTCAAATGTTCCCAAAGAGCAAACCAAGCCAAGGATTCCCCCTTACGCTTTCCCTATCCGCTTCCCTCCTCCACCTCCTCCTCCTCCTTCTTCTTCATCTCAGCATCACAACTTTCCCCCTCCTCTTCTTCCTCCTCCTCCTCCTCCTGCTGCTGCTTATCAAGTTGGAGGTGGTTCCACTCCACAGATGTGGTTGCCCGGATATGTGCCTCAGCAGTGTGTGTCGCTCAATCCGAACGTTCATCCCCACGTGAACTTGATGCTGCCTTCGTTTTGTCTTCCCTTCAGCGCACACCAGGTGAGTGGTATTGGTATTTGGTATCTTGCTGTTTGGTACTTTAATATAGTCACAGAGGTGTCTCTGTGAAATTCCGGTTAAAACCCCTTCCCCGCCGCAATCCCCTGTCTATGTGTGATGTCATTGATGACGTCATAACTATTGATGTTATAGTCCTGGAATGATGGCTTTTGGTT
>JAGGCT020002554.1:0-17500 GCA_017654935.2 Phymorhynchus buccinoides | reverse complement strand
AGAAGAAGAAGAAGAAGAGGAAGAAGAAGAAGAAGAAGAAGAAGAAGAAGCAGGAAGTTCTCCTGAAGATCTACCTCCTCCGCCTGAAGAGTTCCTGTCTCACATCCGGGCCTTCTCCGCCAGTTCTGACGATGCTGAATATCTGAGTGAGTGTTTGTCACTTCGTTTTTACTTAATAATAATAATAATACTGTAAATTTAGGACGCAATTACCTCCTGACAAAGCCTGGACCTCAAGGCGTTTACAATGACAAATAGTTAAAAGTTGAAAATAGTAATAAAAGGCTTCATTAAAAAATCATAAAGCACTCAATTCATAAATCGACACATGAACACGCACTCACAGACATAACCAATTATATATGCATCACCCACCTGCACAGAGAAAACCACACCTATATACACATATACACGCGCATGCATCACACACACAAACGTAGTCTCTCACTGCCCTCACCCCTCATCTCACACCTATCCACACCAATCACACCCCGTCCCCCACAACCCCACCTCCCTCCCCACACATACAACAACACACTCGCACACGACAACACACACCTTCACACACACGCTCACACGCACGCACGCACGCACACACACGCACGCACACGCGCACACACACATACGCACACGCACGCACACGCACACACACACACACACACACACACATCATGCAATGTGCCCAGTCATACACAAGCACCCCCGACACATACAAAAACAAGAAGGGGCCAACGCCAGCTTCCAGTTTAAAGACCCACCACGCCACATGTCACATTCCCTCTTATGCTTGGAAGATTTCTTACGATTTCTTACCAGCAGTATAAGAGGGAAAACATGTGAAAACCATGATTTTGACACATGACGTGGTGGGTCTTTGAAGGTTCCATTTTCCTTTCGTACAGTCGAACCCAAATTCTGATTTTTCTTCTACTGAACCCAAGTAAATCCAATAGTATGTATGTTAGCTAATGTTTGTCTTTTCTGTTGATCTTTTTGTTTTCCCCTCTTCTGCTTCTTTTTCTTTGGCCACCCCCTAAAGTGTGTGCATCTACTTCTATAAATAAATAAAAAAAGAAGCTGGCCACCACCACAGAAGAAGAAGAAAAAGAACCACGTCTAACGGGCACCTCAGTATCGTGGACACCTCGGTATTGCTGACATGTCTTACTCAAGTCTCTTCTCTTCTTATTTATCAATCAATCAATCAATCAAATTCACTTTATTATCTCCCAAGGAGAAATTTTGTTCAGGTGCCAGAATAACAAAGACATCCACATTCAGCATGCATGAATAGTTACACATAATACACGCTTAAAGATACACATTATATGTGAATACATAGACATCTAAGGATAAGCAGGCATAGTTACTTTTAACACAATGAACACACATTTAAACCTAAAAGGATCATGAGTTTAGGAGGTGGATGGATCTGGGGATGAAGGATTTCTGTGCCCTGGAGTTGACTTTAAATGTTTTGTAGCGACGTCCAGAAGGTAATAGTTCATAATGTACGTTTTATTACCTAAAGAGTCTCCAATACAGCGACCACCTCGCCTTTACAGATAATTTGGGCCAGTCGGTAGGGTGGTCGCAATACTGAGGTTCCACTGTATCCAGTATAGCGACCACCTCACCATTAGGGATAGTTTGGGCCAGTCGGTAGGGTGGTCGCAATACTGAGGTTCCACTGTATCCAGTATAGCGACCACCTCGCCATTACTGGCCAGTCTGTAGGGTGGTCGCAATACTGAGGTTCCACTGTATCCAGTATAGCGACCACCTCACAATTACGGACAGTTTTGGGCCAGTCTGTAGGGTGGTCGCAATACTGAGGTTCCACTGTATCCAGTATAGCGACCACCTCGCAATTACGGATAGTTTTGGCCAGTCTGTAGGGTGGTCGCAATACTGAGGTTCCACTGTATCCAGTATAGGGCCACCTGTACAATTACGTTTGGGCCAGGGTAGGGTAGTCGCAATACTGAGGTTCCACTGTATCCAGTATAGCGACCACCTCGCCATTACGGATAGTTTGGGCCAGTCTGTAGGGTGGTCGCAATACTGAGGTTCCACTGTATCCAGTATAGCGACCACCTCGCAATTACGGACAGTTTTGGCCAGTCTGTAGGGTGGTCGCAATACTGAGGTTCCACTGTATCCAGTATAGCGACCACCTCGCCATTACGGATAGTTTGGGCCAGTCGGTAGGGTGGTCGCAATACTGAGGTTCCACTGTATCCAGTATAGCGACCACCTCGCCATTACGGATAGTTTGGGCCAGTCGGTAGTCGGTAGGGTTCCACTGTATCCAGTATAGCGACCACCTCGTTACGGATAGTTTGGGCCAGCAATAATACTGAGGTTCGACTGTATGTTTTTGTTGTTGTCGCTGTTGATATTGACATGCTCACTTCTTTGCAAGCATAACTAAAGTGCAAATGGTAGGTATGGGTTTAAATCAAATATGGGTAAAGGTTTGAATTTTGATGGTAATTGGGACTGTCGTCTGAAAAGAGGGATTTTTTCGATTGGTTTCTTTATGCCTCACAGAAAGAGAGAGAGAGAGAGAGAGAGAGAGAGAGAGAGAGAGAGAGAGAGAGAGAGAGAGAGAGAGAGAGATGAACAAGGTACAAGTTTGACAGCCTTAAATCAGTTTTTGCTTGTTGCCTCATCTGCTTTATATAGTTGTATTTTGAACGGCGAAAAAAACACAAACCTACTGAATATTTTTAATCTGTTTAAATCAACAGCTCAAATTAAACTTTTAGCAAATCTGTTTAAATCAACAGGACAAATTGATTGGTTAATCTGTTTAATTAAACAGTTAATAATATTACATGCTTAACAAATCTGTTTGACCCTTTCACCGCCAAAGTCACATTTTAGCACCACAGTGATTTAACACCTATGTCACTAAAAGGCATGAAATTGGGGTCTATTATCCAAAGACCCTATTGTCTTAGTTTTGGGAAGTAAGGATAGACATTGTTTTATATATGTCACAGAAGAATCCCCAATACTGCAGATGGATTTTGTTCTCTACCCAGGTAAATTTAATGGAAATGTTTGGCAGAAATATGGCTGGCAGTGAAAGGGTTAAAATCAACAGCTCAAATAAATTGTTTTAACAAATCTGTTGTTGTTTTTATATATATAAATCAACAGCTCAACCTTATGACGAGGTTCCTCCATCATCCCAGCAGCACCCAGATCACCATCCCCCACATCCTCTTCCTCCCTCACCCTCTCACATCCCCATCCCCAACCGCCCCTCTTCCTGGGAAACTTCAGCGGAGGTAGGGGATCGAACCCGAACCCAACATGTCCAGAACCAACCCCAACCAGAGCTCACCCAGGACAATGGACCACCAGCACAGTCGCAACCATCTTCATCATCACTAAAACTTCCTAGACCCCTACCTCCCCTTCCCCCGCCCAAACCTGCTAGAAGTAGCCAGCAGAATGGACAAGGGGGTCCGTCTTTCAGCACGTTTAAGCCTCCTGTTGCTGCTCCTGCTGCTGCTTCTGCTGCTGCTGCTGCTGCTGCTGCTGCATCATCATGCTGTCTGCTGCCTGGGTGCTGCTGGTGGCTTCGTGCCTGTGTGTCTGTCTGAGAAGGACCTTTGTTCGTCGTCGTCGTCGTCTTCCTCTTCTCTCTTCTCTCTCTCTTTCTCAGTCGATTCTCTCTCTCTCTCTCTTCATCTCTCTCTGTCTCTGTCTGTATCTGTCATTCTCTTGGTAAGGTATATGTCTGCCTCTCTCTCTCTCTCTCTCTCTCTCTCTCCCCTCTCTGCCTCTCTCTCTCTCTCTCTCTCTCTCTCTCTCTCTCTCTCTCTCTCTCTCTCTCTCTCTCTCTCTCTCTCTCTATCTATCTCTCTCTCTCTCTCCATCCTCCCTCTCTCTCCCTCCCTCTCTCTCTCTCGTTCTTTTCTAAATTAGCTGATTCTTTACCTTTACTGGCGTGTTTCGGAACTAGTTTTGGTATATTATGATATTTTGGCAATGAAAGTAATTATTGTCTGATTACGCTATGTTATTATTAATTGTTGCTCATAATTTTGAAATGTTTCCCCACTTCTTCCCCGAGTCCCCCTGGTTTTGTATTGTGGCCTACGGCCAATGTATATTAAACCACTTCAGTGTTTAGTGTTCTCTCTCTCTTTCTCTCTCTCTCTCTCTCTCTCTCTCTCTCTCTCTCTCTCTCTCTCTCTCCCTCCCTCCCTCTCTCTCTTTCTTCTCTTTCTCAATCTCTCTTCCTGATGGAATGGTGTGCCTAGTTTCAGTCATGGTATTATTTTTATATTTTTCATTAATATAAGATTGTCAAAATCATGAATTTGTTTTTTTAAAGTTAATCAAGTGTAATTGTATCTCAGGTGGAAGAGCCGTTATCATTGACGTTTTTCTTCCTGGTTAGCTTGCCTTCATCAATCATGTACCCCTTCTTTACGTTACGCAATAACAAAAGGGTTAAAGCGTGTATTGGTTAACCCATCTGCCATCCCATCCCCTTGTAGTTAGATCCAATTAACCCCTTGACTGCCGTGTAACGTATCACATGCTGATTTGATGACATCACTGATGACGTCATCAAATGAAGATTATTAACTCTGATATGCTGGGGGGTTTCTCTAAAAGAGTCAAGGGAGTTATATCCCCAGGGCCTGTATTCACGTTGAGATAGCATGAGACTTAGCATCATGCTAACTTAGAAGCTCTTCCAAAAGTCCTATTAAATCCTATAGGACATTGGAAGAGCTTCTAAGTTAGCATCATGCTAAGTCTCGTGCTATCTCAACATGAATACAGGCCCTGGTCATTTTGCCAGATTCGCTCTATCAGTTGTCTTTTTCATGGCATGATTTGTTCTATTATTTTTTTCTTTAATTTTCTCTGACAGTCAAGGGGTTAATTGGCTATGAAAGTAGATTCTCTCTCTCTCTCTCTCTCTCCCTCTCTCTCTCTCTCTCTCTCTCTCTCTCTCTCTCTCCCTCTCTCTCTCTCTCTCTCTCTCTCTCTCTCTCTCTCTCTCTCTCTCTCTCTCTCTCTCCCCCCCCCCCCTCTCTCTCTCTCATCTGTTGATGCTCTGCCTACCATGTTGTTGTTATATTTCTGCTGCTGTTTGTTGTTTCTGTTGACGATTTTTCTGTGTCTCAAAATAATGTTCGTTTATAGTATTAGTTACGTGTTGCATGCTTAGAACCAAGGACAGAATGGACGACTAGGCCCAGCCTAAATTCTTATCCTTGTAAAATAAAGTGTTTGATGTTTGAACTCTCTCTCTCTCTCTCTCTCTCTCTCTCTCTCTCTCTCTCTCTCTCTCTCTCTCTCTCTCTCTCTCTCTCTCTCTCCCTCTCACCCACACATGTATGTATGTGTGTGTTTCGGTGTGTACCTGTAAGTGAATGGGTGGGGGTGGGCAAGGGTTGTGCATTTTATTTAATTTACTTTTTCCCTTATTTATTGCTTTGCTCCTTGATTTTTGTTCTTTTTCATACATTTGATTTTGTTGATGAGGGCACGGTGTAAAAAAAAGCCCACTATGCTTATCTGTTTACCCTCAATAAAAAAAAAATCGAGTTCGAGTTCGAGTTTTCTCTCTCCACCTCCCCCTCTACTATACGCCTAAGCAAGTCATGTTGAATGATAATGTGATGAGAAAATTATTCCAAACCCTCATCTACTTAAAATTAACCCCAGATTTTCCCTGTGTGTCGTTATACAGATCGACTGGCAGAGAGGGGCAGACGAGGCCCAAATAGACGAACAGACGGCAGAGATGCTCAACAGCTTCAGCAGCGCTGTTGCGGAAGACCCTAACCTTCCACCACCCACCACCACCACCACCACCACGACCTCAATCACCCCTTCTTCCTTCCTGGGCGACAGCATCCCCCACCACGTTCTTCTTCCTTCTTCTGTCCTTCCTGAGAGCAACACTGTGGCCAAAGAGAGAGACTGTGCAAGAGATACAGTTGCTACAGATGTTGCTGGAAACGATTTGCCTTGCGTTTTGAATGGTGCGGAAAATACTGCCAAGCTCGACGATCACTCGCTTCGACGTTTCAATGGGACGAGGCAAAAGAGTGCTACTACGTCCACGGTAGATGAGAACAGAAATTCTGACATCATCATTGAGAGTGATCTGGTGAAAAGAGAGATGGAAGAAGAGGAGGAGGAGGCAGGATGTTGGGAAGAAGAAGAAGAAGAAGAGGAGGGTGGAGAGGATTTGTCTGAAGAAGAAGAAGAAGCTAACGTGTCTTTGGATCGGTTTATCACCGAGATTGATAATCAAGGTGTTGGTAAAGGTTTGGCTCATGAAAAGGCCAATATTGATCTTGATGACAAGGACAGATCTTCGGAACAAAGCAACGGTCGAGCTTATAGATCTCAGCTTCCTGTCAAAGTGTCTCCAGTCATTAATAGTAATAATAATCACCCAATGTCTTCCATTTCTGATGTGACAACCAATAGTAATGCTGAAGGCAGGTGTGTTCCTACTGCTGATTTCTCTTCCAACATCTTTGACAATGCACAGCCAACAGCACCAACGGGTAAAACTGACAATCGTAACAAAGCGAAACTGAGCAAAATTCCTCTTAACCAAACAGTTCGCGCGACGTCTTCACAGAGATTCGTTAGCGAATCAGAAGCTCAAATGGACAGGGCTGTTGTTACAGGCACCAACGTGAACCACAACCAATCAACCATGGTGTGCATGAATGTGACGTACGAATCTCATAGCTTGGACAAGTCTCACTCGCTGAATCAACCTGAACAAAGCGTGCCGTTCTCCTCTCGTCTTCCTCGGAAACTTTCTTCATCAGCGCGGAATAATCAAACACCAAGCAAACTTGCTGTCATGAACAGTAGTCGTCCTACATCACACACCGACGCGGCACAGTCCACGACAACAACAAACACGTCCTCACCTCAAGCGAAGAAGACTGCGTTTAGCTACAGCAGAGCTGAAGCTGGCACTAAAGAAACCTTCACAGGAGGGAACTCTCCCCACAATTTTTCGGTGTCCTGCTCTCCTGCTACCCATTCTGATACTGAGAATGGTTCCAGGGGTTGTGCTGGACAGCTTTCGAAGGGGAGGGGTCTGACCACTGCAGGCACAAAATGTGAAGGGATCCTTTCTGCCGAGTTTGAAAGAACCGCGACAGACGCTGGACTTTTAGCCACGACGTCTCAGAAAAGAGACGGGGAAGAAGAAATGGGATTTGTAAATGTTCTGCATCCAACCTTCAACACTACTACGATCAGAGGTGGATTGCCCATTTCTGCTGTCATTTCTGCTGGATGTTTCCCCCTTAGTCAACAGAGAAAGGAGCTTCATCAGCAGAACGATTCTGAAATAATGGGCATCAGAGAGTCGGAGAACGTGCAGCAGTCTTCTGAACATTCACCGTGGAACGAGACCGTAGATTGTCAATACGGCGGAGTTGGAGTGTCTCACTCTGAGACTTACATGTTGATGAACTCTGACAGTGGAAATGCAGCAGCAGTGGAGGAGGTGGGAGCTGAAGTTAAAAGCGGTGAAGAAGGAACGCCAATGATGGTGGTGGTGAAGAGAGAACACAGAAGCAGACCCCGATCCCTGATGACTCGCAGTCACTCCGACGTCATGGATTCCTCTGACGAGGGAAGAAGACCACCGCTGCAGTTTTCCACCTTCCACAGAAAACGCTCTTCGGACGACGAACTACCGCCTCATTATCCCAAGAAATGTGTCCGGTCTCGCTCTCAGGACAACTTTTTGAAAACCCGCAAGAACATATGTAACCGAATCGTGCAGTCCACCTCAGACTATAGCACAGGTAGCTCATCTACAGCCTCGTCTCATTATATTCAGTCGTGCGCTATGTCTTTTATTCCTGTTGCTGCGACATCACCAGACAATCGCCTTTCTGAGCATCATCATTTGGGTTCTAAGATCCCAGCAGCTGTCCACCGAATGCCCAGGGAAATACTCACCAACAGAGAACCAGGCAGCTCGTGGGAGAAAGTAAACTGTGAGAAATTCATCAGTGACGATCATTACCTGCAGAGGTATTTAAAACAAAAAGCTGCAGTAGCAGAAGACAGCAGCGATTACGCCGACGATGATGACAATGATGAAGATGGCGAAGAAAGCGATTCCGATGACGCTGAAACGCCAACGCTGGAAGACACGGAGGTGAACGTGACCATCATTGACAAGGGGTCTTTCGACAGAGAAGACAGCTGCCCTCAAGACTTAATCAGCGAGAACATCTTCGAAGAAGAAGACGAGCGCGCTGAAGAGAAATTCGAAGATGTCGAAGAAGCGGGAAAGCCCCACCGACCTCCTTTAGAACACGAAATGTCTGCTGAAGACGAGCTGCTCCTTCTAGAAAACGCCAACCTGATAGTCTCGGAGATCGTCACCAAGAGAGACGTCCTTTCAGGAAGCAGCACCATCGAAGAAGACTTTCTGATCGAAAATGAAACTTTGTCTCTCGTCTCCAACACAGATTTCACCTCTGACACAGAATCGGAAGTGTCCGTGGCTTGGTCAGTGCATTCGGACAAACAGAAGGAGCAGATGAACTCCCAGGAAGAAACAAGGGCAGCAGCAGCAGCCACTCGAGGCAGGCCGAGAATCGTGAAGCCTGGGGAGGAAGGTTTGGTGCGGAAGATGGTGGTGAAAGAAGAACCAGAATGTAAAGCAATCCGAGGAAAGCGGAAACCCCTGTACAGTAAGCCGATGCCTGTGAGGCCTGCAGTGAGGAGTGAGGTAAACAAGCCTCAGCCAAACTCCTCTGGAAGGGGTGTCAGCACCACCTCCAACAGCGCCGGGAGAGGAACCGGTATTGCACGTGCTGCTGTCAAAGGTCAGGCTGGAAAGTTGTCGAATTTTGGAGCAGGTCGAGGCAGCGCATCCCCCAAACCCTCCTCCTCCATCACCCAGCCACAGCCCAAATCCGGCATTCCTGCTCCCAAAGCATCATCATCATCATCATCATCATCATCATCATCATTTCAAGTAAATCACAAATCTAGTACAGTCCAGTCCAAAGGATCGAACATTCCTAAAGCTCAGACCACCGCTGTAACCAAAAGCGTGGTAGGGTCTGGTATTCCAAAGTCAACAGCGGCGAAAGGCACAGGCACACCTCAGTCGAGGCTGCCGTCTTCTAACAGTCGAAACAAAGTTTCTGTTTCTGCTGAACGGCCTAAGCCTCCCAGTAAACAGGGCACGTTTGTCAAAGAGCCGGCCACACCCACCAAAGAACTAAGCGTGAAGGCGCCGACCGCTGGTGCCAAGTGTGGTGTGTCAGCCAAGGAAAAGAAAGGTTCTCCAGTCAGTCAGAGCAACGCTGTGGACAAAACAACAGCAAGCAACGAAGAAAAGAAAGCACAGACAGATCAGTCATCTCCACAGAGACCTAACACTAAAGACAACTCTGCAAGCTCGAAAACCACCCCAGCTACCAGCAAGCTCCAGAGGCCTTCCAACATCGGCCGCGTGATTCCCACAAAAGTGGGAGGCAACGGAGATGGAAAGTTAGCTGGAACCTCAGCATCGCCGAGTCCTAGCTCTTCCAAAGGATCCCCGAAAAGCAACCTCCCAACCAGAGCCAACTTCAACAAGTCTGCTGGCAGCAGCGCGTCAAGCCTTCGCAAGAGTCCTGGTAGTGGTGGTGGTAATAATGTAGGCCTGGCCAAAACCAACAGCGGTAGTTCTCTAACTAAAGACCTCACCACAGGAGGGGTTCCGAAATCCAGAAACTCCCCCAGCAAAGGAGACATGAAGAAGTCTGAGAGCAGCGTCAGTCTCAAACGTGGAGGAGCAGGGGTGGGGTTGGGTAGTCCTTCCAGTCCTAAACCCAGGAGGAGATCGCCTCTATCCACGCCCACCAGGAACCCAGAGAGAACCCGATCTGAGGAGAGAAAGAAGACGCCCTCCACCACCACTATAGGGCAGAGTCACCTGCCCAGAGCTGGATTGAAGAAGGAGAAATCGCCTGTTGTGGGGAGATCCGTGTCTCTGGACGAAGAAACATCGTCTGTGGTCAGTCCTTACAAACCCAGATCCAAATCCACCAGCTCGCCTGCGGCTGCTCATAAAATGTCCGTTTCTTCTTCTGTCAAAAAGAGTGCACACGTTTCTGAATCGTCAAAATGTGACGAAGGAGATGATGTTTCTAGTCCCAAAACGAAGAACCTTCTCACGAGATCTTCCACCTACGATAAACTTCCCCCCAATCAAGTTCGACGTACATTCTATATAGGGTCTGAGGATGACAGCGAACACGAGGAACAAAAAGAAACTGAAGCAACCAGAACAGAGAACCCCAACATCACTACAACAACAACCGAAGAGTCTCCTCTACCTTCAACCAACAATGCTTCAGAACAAACGATCTCAGAAAATGCAGTTACGATCTCAGAAAACACTGACTATGCCCAAGACACCTCGGTTTTGAACGACACTTTCACCGACGACGATTCCGTGACTCATCCCAGCAGCGAGAACGAGTCTGTGGGCACCTCCACCAAGGATTTGTCTGACGATTCGCGCGGTGAAGACAACGGCAACAACCTGCTGATAATTCCACCCAACAGCGCGAACTTTGACAGCAGCACGTGGAGCAAGAAGCACCACCCTTTCAGAGACGGCGAAGTTTTCCTAGAACTTCCCAACGCCGATGAAACATGCCGCTCGGTTGGAACTCTCTTCCGCTCCGATACCGACCTCAGCGACATGGACTCCAAATCTAGGACAAGCTTCGAGTTCGATGACGACTACTACGACGAAAGCTCTCTGCAGAGATCGAGAAGAAAAAGGACCACCAGTTCTTCAGGAGACGAAAAGAAAACCAAGAAATCTTCGGTAGCTAAAAGCATCAAATCTACTTTTGCTGGGTTGTTTAACTCCAAGTCTACCCGCTACCAGGTCAAAATCGAAATTTCTAAGCATTCTCCCACCGAGCCTTTGCCTTTCACGTCCACGGTTTCTACAGGGACGTCCACGGATAGTCCTCAACCCAATTCCATGCCGGTGTACGCGCCGAAATCAAACCCTGGGGCTATCGTGGCTCCAGTGGCTCCATTCAACTACAGCCCCCCACCTACCACCACTACCACTCCTGCTGTGACCACCCCCACCCCTACCACCATCACCCCGTCCTCCCAGGAAGGGTTGTTATGCAAAGAGTCCAACGTCGATGCGAATCAGGAGGAGGAGGATTTGCAGAAGAAGAAGAAGGAGAAAGAGTCATCTCCTCCTCCAGTGATCACGGAGCATTTGACCAAGACGGAGATGTTGCTGGCTAGGAGACGGCAGGTGTACCTGAACAGCGTGAAACAGGCTGAAGACAGTAGTAACACCAACAGCAACAATAACAACAGCAATAATGGTATGAGCCCTAGAGGTTGCATGGTTACCACCGTGTAACAGAAGATGAATGTGAAATAATAGCTAAACTTGCATAACCCTGTACTATGTTTAGAGACAGTATGGACAGTCAGAAGACAACAGCAACAGTTACAGAAATCATATGACTGCTTGATGATGTTTGTCCGATAAGAGAAGATAAATGCCAAATCATTGTATTCTACTACGTGAGATAAGTACGAAATACTAAAGCCTAAAATAATTCTACCAAAAAATAGCGGCCAAAATTCTACAGAACAGTATTGCTGTGATGATTAGAAGAATTTGAACTTTCCACTCAAAGCTAAAAACCTACTTCTGGAGCTTTCGGGGGGGAACCTCTCGCGCTCCCTTCGTCAGCGATATTGCTGTGGTTGTAGACGGTTTTCAAAAGAAGGACAAAATATAAACGCTAACGTGCTAACGGCAGTGCTAACAGACACTGGTATCGTGAATGAATGATGACGTAGTGTTTCTTTGGTAACGATACCACGTGAGCAAGGAAAATGGCGGCTCTCAGTCAGGAGAAGAACAAAGACGTTATGCCACGCGCTCGTGTTTGAAGGACGTTTTCATTGGTGACGACCACGTTTGAGAAACCAATATGGCGGCACTGACATCATAAACTCGTTCCCGATAGGCCCTACACGATGAGGATGAGCACACTTTTGTGTTTGGGACACGCGCCAACGATAAAGACTTTTTGTTCGTCACGAGGGCTTCAAATGACAAACAATTTTTGTTGTGGACACACAATCAAGACACGACTGAAAATGCAGAGGGTAAAAACACTTGGCATTACAAACTCGGAACCGTCACTAAAAACTGATCTAGCTAAGAGATCAAGCCGGTTGCTTTCAATGCAAGTTGGTCTTGACAAAAACTGCTTTTTGTTGGGGGGTTTTGCTAAAGAAACAAAACAGGAATAATCTGATTAAGAACCAACGTAAAGGATTCAAATTATGAAATACTGTACCAGCTTTAGCATACAATGGAACTGATAGTGATTATCATGTGATCTGAAAGAAACACACACACATACACGTACTCATACACGCGTGCTCGCGCGCACACACAAACACA
Source organism: Phymorhynchus buccinoides (assembly GCA_017654935.2). Classification (NCBI taxonomy): domain Eukaryota; kingdom Metazoa; phylum Mollusca; class Gastropoda; order Neogastropoda; family Raphitomidae; genus Phymorhynchus; species Phymorhynchus buccinoides. The sequence continues at coordinate 5,010 of JAGGCT020002554.1, read as the reverse complement.
CACACGCACAAACACACACACATACACAAACACACTGAAAACCTGAACAACCATTTAATTATTTCCATATTAATTGGTTGCATTGAAATCAATAACCTTCCTCTACTCATACTTATTCCCCAACTGACAGAAAATGCTGTTGTGCTTCCTTCCTTACCCTTGCAAGTCTGTTGTCAATGGCTTCAGTTAAAAACAAGCGCGGATTCGCAATCGTTTGTGGCACGCTTTTCTTTCTCTTTTACAATATGTGCGACAATAATTTTGGACCGACCGACCGACAGATCGACAAAGTGAGTTATAGGTTTGTGGCTTGTGCCACAAACAAAAATCTATGTTACTAAAAAAATCTTTAATAACAAAAATAATGTCAAGTAGGTCTACATGCACTTAATATTAGTGTTGAGCTTGTGGATCGTACTGCATAATTTCTGTATCAGTCATTTTGCGTTCTTTTGCATTGAAGTGTGCTTTTTTAAAAAATACAAAACTTGAAAACCTTACACGTGTAGTTTCATCAAGCACTGATGTAGCTTGGTTCTGACCCCGAGTCTCGGACATATGTGTTGAAACGACACTTGGTGTCGAGGGGCTTAGGACAATAACTCCATCTGAATAGCCCATTGGTTTTTGATGGACCAGTGTAAAAAGCTTGTGTGCAATTTTTGACTTGTGTATGTGTGTCTTCTTTTTTTAATATTGAATTGACGAGTCCACCATTTTGGACAATACTTTGTTTCAGTTTTTGTTTGCTTTTGGTTTTTTCCCCAAGGCATGTAAACTGGTTTGATAAGTCGTCTTGATTTACTTTGGTAGAAGCTTATTGAGATTAGTGCGTGTGTGTGTGTGTGTGTGTGTGTGTGTGTGTGTGTGCGTGTCAGCGCGCACGCATTTGGCCACTGCAACTAGGGTTATTAACGCCCTTGACGGCAAGAGTTAATCCCTTGTTAGTCAGTATCCAAAAGGGCATTCACTCTTGCAAGAGGCAGCCATCAAGTGGCATCAGATAGGGTTATTGGCGAGAGTTATGCCCTTGTTTGGTCAGTACTCAACCATCTTCCACCCACCCACCAAGGGCATTCACTCTTGCAAAAGGTGTTCTTTGCAGTAGCCAATAGCGTCCGTGTGGTAGTAAAAATAAGGTCAACAGAGCTACAAATAGTGAAAGGGAAACTACTCTTTGTTGTGTCACATGGCAGTATTTCGATGGCTTAGAGTCAGAACGGACTATCTTTAGATAGTCCATTGACTTATTATTGATGATATTGCAAAAAACTAATAACTTGTATAAAAAAAAAAGACTACAAATAATATAAAATGGGGCTTATGTTTTTATATGTTTGTGATCCAGCACCACCAAAGGGACATTAAGTCGCTGGGTTAGTTTCTTACAACAGGCTTGCAAAGTCAAACATCTCATTTTTTTGTCAATTTTGAGTTGTGGGTATTTTTGTGTTCTCTTACATCTTATCTTTCTTATTTATAATGAATAATATTTAACATGGTCTCTAAATGGTCTTATAAATATAAGTGTTTTACAAACAGTAGGGTAGAGTGGGGCTAAAAGCCTACCTTAAGCAAGAAATGCTCTCTGTCTTCTTAAAGACGCTCTAGAGAAGCACAAATAGGTGCAACATCATTGCTCACACAGTAGATCCATGCAACACAAAATGCAAGTATTGTTTTGATTTGTCTGTGCTTTGCCCACTGGCACTGAATAAATTGCAACCGCAGATTTACATTTAAGAGGCTAAAATCAAAGAAAGGCGAACTGTTTACTTACCACGTGCGTGACCGAGCCACAACTTCTTGTGCAAATGGAGGCCACCCGTCTCGTTACTGGCAAAGCACTCTGGGATGCATTGCGTCAACAAACAGGGGTGGGCGTCTTCGCCGACCTCGCCTCGACACTACTATAGGTCAATGCATTTTCTTCAGCCAGGCTAGACTTTAGACCGTGTTTTCCCAAAATGGTCCTCGCTCACCCTACTAACTTTAAATGCTCATAACTCTGGAACGGAAAAAGATACAAGAATGGTTCTTGTGTCATTGCAAAGAGAATTGTTGGACGTTTCTAAAATAACTGTACCATTTTCTCAGAATGGTCAGTTTGACACTTAATGTCCCTTCCACAGTGCTGGGTCACATTTCTGTAGTCTTTTTAAAATACAAGTTATTAGTTTTTGCATTCAACAATACGTCAATATGGCTCTTGCTCGATTTTCTATACATGTAGCAAAGATCCACGCCGTGTCAAATCTTGCTAGTTGTGCTTTGATAAATTATATAACAAAAAATTTGTATTTCTAAACCTCACATCAGTTGGGTTTTTTAAAGGGAACTGATGATATAACTGTTGTCCTTCTTCTTATTTGTAAAGAATTGTAAGACTTACTGCTACAGTCGTAAAAACAAACGCCAAACAAAAGAAAAAGAAAAACACACGCTTCTTTAAAAAAAAAGTTCTGAATTGAAGGAAACTTGGTTTCAAGCATTTAGGAGAAAGAAGAAAAAAACACGAAAAGTTTGGAATTGTTTTTAGAAGCAAAGTAATGGTAAAGGTAGGGGAAGACGGGGTAAAAAGCGCATGGGCGGGTAAGAAGCCCACCCCAATTATCTCATGAAATAAAGAAAATTTCAGTCAAATTTGCCCATGAGACGAATGCTAGACATTAACGCTCGTCTCATGGGCAAAATGAGACTGAAATTTGCTTCATTTCATGAGATAATTGGGGTGGGCTTCTTACCCGCCCATGCGCTTTTTACCCCCTACGGATATGGCTTTATTTCGAAAGACATTTTTGAGACAAGTGGGGGGGGGGAAAGAATAAAACCCAACCAATTGTTGGGACATTGTCTTCCTTAATCGTTTTTGTTTGTTTATCTTTTTGGATTTCTAAATAAATATTTTTTTAAATTGTTACTAAAAAAAACAAAATACAGGGAACAATATTCGAGTGTGCAAAGTTAGGCCCTGGGCCGGTGTTACGAAATATTTTGACCCCCCTAGTTTCTTTCTCTTTTTGTGTGCTTGTGTTTATTTGCGCGGTTTTTTTGTTTTGTTAATGCTCTTTTTTGTGTGCTCAGTATGAATTCATAATGTACGAATGTGATGTTATTTACCTGATGCTGTCGTTTGTGTAAGAGAATTCTTTTTGGTATCATTTCGGGCTTGATGTTAGAATATGGGTTTTTTTTATGTAGCACAATGTTTATGATTCAGATATTGAATTATCTTCTTTTTTTCTTCTAAGCGTATCTGTTATCAATTTGTATTTGTTTTATTCAGAAAACGCCGTGTCGATCTAATTAAAAGCATCTAATAGGCCTGCTTGATTAAAACGAGACGAGTTGTATCTTTTAAAATACGGTTTCTACATTTTAACCCTTTCATCGCCACTGTCGCCTCTTGGCACCACAATTATTTAACACCCATGTCACTGAAAGGCATCTAACGAGGGTCTGGTATCCAGTGACCTTATGTTCTTAATTATGGGAGGTAAGGGTAGGCCCTATTTTTAAGCACGTCACAGAGGAATCCCCAATATTGCAGACAGAATCTTTTCTCTACCCGGGTAAGTTTAATGGTAAATTTTGGCTGAAGACTAGCTAGTGTTGAAAGGGTTTAAGACATCGGTTGTTTTGTTGCTTTTTGGTCTGATGGTGTTATAGTCGTATGTTTGTTTGAGACAATCGGGCTTTTCTTTGTCGTGATAAGTGTTATGTAATCTGCACGTGCTTGAGTTTCCGTTTGAGCATGCGTACTGCTTCTGTGTATGTAGAAAAGCAGCGGTGCCCATTGTATTGTGTGTGTGGAGGAGAGGGGGGGGGGGGGGGGGGCATGTGTGTGTATCCCTCCTTGTGCTCGTGTGAGCGATTATAAATTTGTGTTGAACTTCTTGGTGTTTTTTGTTGGGTTTTTTGTTAAGCGCATAGAGCTCCACATTGGGTGGAGGAATACGCTATGTAAATGCTTCACTGTTATTATTACTATTATTATTATTATTATTATTATTATTATTGTTATTGATTTGGTATTATTTGTGTTTGGTTTCTTGCCTTTTAAGACCTGTATAATAATAATAATAATAATATGGATTATACATGCCCTAGTTTCTTTCTCCTTTTTGTGGCCTACAAGAGCTTATTAAATTGTAGACTTTTTTTAAAAACATAATATACCTTCTGAGTTTTGCTAATTGGTGTAGGATAGACTTTTTTGTGGACTGTGATGACGGTGAATTGTATCACTTTTCCCTCCCCTTCCCCTCCTTGTGCTCGTGTGCTATCTGTCAAAATAATGTGAAGTTTTCAGTGTCATAACTATCAGCAAAAATGTAACTTCATGTTTGTAAAATACTGTGTTCCCTACAACTGACATTCAGCTTCGTTGCGTGTAGCACCCCCCCCCCCCCCCCCCCCCCCCACACACACACACACACACACCACACCCCCACCCCACCCTTTTTCCAAAATAATGTGAACAGTTTTCAGTGTCATAACTAACAGCAAAAATTGAACTTCATGTCTGTAAAATACTGTATTCAGCTTCTAACAACTACCCCTGACCCGCCGGCATTCAGAGATTCGTTTTGTGCGTGAAAAACCCCCCCCCCCCCCCCCCCCCCTAGCCCGTATTTGTACAGCAACTTAGCTCTTATGATTTGTTTAGTGCTTAAAAAGCGCATGGGCGGGTAGAAAACCCAGATATCTCATGATGTTTCAGTCTCATTTTGTGAGACGTTATGGGCAAATTTGACTGAAATTTTCTTATTTCATGAGATACAGCAACGTTCGCCCATGCGCTTTGTGTATTCCATAGTACAATGCTCGTATGATTTTTTGATTTTTTTTTAAAAGTAAAAATGTCATTTCAAATTTGGCCTGTGTCTTTGTGTATAAACGTGTTTGGGTTTTTCCCCGCAGTGTTTGCATGCCAACGCCGCATACACACAGTAAAAGGTAAAGGTGTCCCATAGCCTATCGCCCGTATGGGGCAGTGAACTGTTAGAG
>JAGGCT020002553.1:0-15000 GCA_017654935.2 Phymorhynchus buccinoides | reverse complement strand
GACGGCTCTCAAGTGTTCGAAGAAAATCATGGAGCCGTTGTGTTGAACCCATGTGTTATTGGGCGAAGCAGTCGTTTTGATCTATCTGAATTCATCAGAGATCTAGAGCACAGACAAGATGTTCATGAAAGAGAAGAAATACAACCTGAACACAACGATGAAGCCGTTTGCTACCAGCAGGTTTCAACAAACACACGAAAGATGTACAGTTACACAAATAATGAAACTGCATCCGACGATGGCAGATTGAACCCACAGGCCAGAACAGAAGGTGACGACAATGCTTTAAATGAAAACTATGGACATTTTCCCAAGAACCACCCACACAAGGATTGTGCTGTCAACAAAGTCAATACCATGTATCGAGATCACGCTGTGACTGATCGAACCTTGACTAAAGGTGTGGAAGATGTTACAGGACTTGGTCACAAAGCAACCCAACACAGCACCCACATTCCAGATGTAAATGCTGAAAATGAGGAGACTCGTGAAACCTGTGGCACATTGGATGATACGAACGAGATGTTCAGAGCTCAAGGACAATACAGGCAAACCTGTGCTGTGTGCAACGACGTGTATCCGGACAGAGACAGTTTGTTGAAACACGCGCTGAACCACGAGAAAGAAAAGTTCATCTGTTTGTTCTGTGAACAACCGTTTGATATGCAGCATAATTTTAAAAAGCACATCTTGCTACTCAGAGGAGAGAAACCAAAAGTATGTAAAGCATGCAAACGTGTATCAGAAGAAGTTTCAGTCTTACAACGCAAATCCTCAGTTCAGTCGAAAACGTGCGAGTTTGTCGAAAGGACACGTGAGGAACTGCTTCAAAATGAAGCGAACATTGACACTAGAATTGAAGACCCACATCAGTCTGAAACTTACTCCGAACTTCTCACAGACAACACTGTTCCAAATAGTCACGTTAACATTCAGCCAATAGGAATACTGAAAGAGAAAGCTGTCTCAAATGGTCAAACAAATGAGAATCAACAAGAAAGTGAGAACTGTAAAGAATCATTGACAGGGACGTCCAGTGATAACGATCATATCCACATGCAGGCTGTAGAAAGACTCAATGGCAGCAAGGGATGTCAGGAATCATTTGTCAGTCACGCTGATGTTCAAAAGGGTTTTGAATGCAAGATGTGTCATAAGTTACTCACATACAAATCAACGTTAAAGAGGCACTACAGGGTCCACACAGAGGAAAGGCCGTTCGAATGCACGGAATGTCATAAAACTTTCAGGCAGAAATCAAATTTAACGGCTCACATGCGAATCCACAAAGTAGAAAGGCCATTTCAATGCACGGAATGTCATAAAAGTTTCCGGCAGAAATCAACTTTAACGGTTCACATTCGAGTCCACACAGAGGAAAAGCCCTTTAAGTGTAAAGAATGTCAAAAGTCTTTCGGAGAGAAAACCACATTAGACTGCCATGCTCGCATCCACACAGATGAAAAACCATATCAATGTGAGCATTGTGAAAAATCTTTTAGACGGATGAGTACTTTACAAAACCATGCTCGAATCCACACAGGCGAGAAGCCGTATGAATGCAAACAGTGTGGTAAATCTTTCAGACATAACGCCAATTTAAAGACACATGCCAGAATCCATACGGGAGAAAAACCCTTTAAATGCAAACAGTGTGGTAAATCTTTCAGTCGGACAGACACTTTAAATGACCACAGTCGAACCCATACAGAAGAAAAGCCGTATCAATGCAAGTCATGTAGCAAATCTTTTAAAGACAGATCCACCTTCAACAGACACGCTCGAATCCACGAAACAAAACAGCCTTGAATGTAAGGAATGTTGAAAGTTTTCACACAGAAACAGCAATGTAATTCCCACACTTGAGTACACTTAGGCAAAAAACCGTTTTAAATTCAACGAATGTCAGACTTTCAAGTTAAACTGACATGCAAATCCATAAAGGCGAAACAAACATTTTGCTGTAAACAGTATACTGCATCAGACAAAAACCCCCACATCTTTTAAAATTACAATGAAATACACACGTGAAAATGATTCAAAGTTAGAGCTCGCTATAATGTTTTTAAGACAGATAATCGTCATAAGACTACAACGTTCGAATACACAAATGTCAAAAGCAATTGGAAAGCAACATTTGTGACATTTTGTTTCCAGATACATATAAACACTATGACTATGACTATGTCTACGACTATGTATGTCTTCGTGTGAACAATTTGTTTTAACCCTGATTAGTTTAGTGAATCCTATGGTCTTCATGAATCACATTTCTTTTACAGGCTGTCGTTGTTCCCTCCCTCCTCATAATCCTGTTTTATTCCAATTACATTTTCCCTTAGAACTTGAAAAGTAGAGAAATAATTCAAAAAGTTTATTGTTTGCTTTAGGAAAGTAGAAATAGCCAATAATGAAAAAAACATTATATTAGTGGCAAATGGTAAGATTAGCCCCCTCCTCTGCGCCCTTCCATTCATTTAAGACGGTTTATGTTTGGGTTAGGGCTAGGAATAGGGCTTGGGTTAGGGTTAGGGTTAGGGATAGGCGTAGTGTCAGTTAAGTGTCAATCTCATATCATACCTTCCATTTTTGTTTTGTTTGTGGATTAGACGGTTTCAGGTTAGGAATAGTGGTAGAGATAGGTTTAGGGATAGGTGTCAAATACACAAACGCACAAAAAAGTTGACTAAGCTGACTCTAAGCTTATCGCTAACCCTATCCAAAACCCTATTCCTAATCCTAACCCTAACCTGAAACCGTCTGAAATGAATGGAAGGGGCAGAGGAGGGGGCCAATATAACATTTGCCATATGAGTCAGAAGTCACATAGAAGCTTCACAGTATTGATGAGTGGTGTGCTTAAAATGATTTTGTAGGATATGACAAAACTTAAGTTGTTTGCTAATAATAGTTATAATTCAGTCTTTTGGGTGTATTTGGATCATAGTTTCATCTACTCGTTGATTATGCGCATCTAAAGAAATACTTCTCAAAGATTTGTGTTCCGAAATTGAAAATTTGATAAAAAAACCAACACCAAACAGATTAGTGTGTAGCTATGTTCAGTTATAAATGTTTTGAATGTATTTGAAACGTGCACGTGTTAAACTATTTTATTTTGTGGATTTTAAGTTTTTTGTTTTTTTACGAAACGGAAGTAAAAAAGGAAACAAAATGTGAGCATAAACAATGCAACAATTTGAAAGTAAATAACAGGATACTGAGGAGTGGTACAGTTTAAAAGGACTTTGTACGATGTGACAAACTTTAGTTGTTGCGTTTTTGTTACTTCTGTCGGTTATAAACGTGTTTGAAATAACATAGTTTAAACTACTCTTTCATCACGTAGATTTTGAGATGCTGTTGGTAATATTGTCTTACAAGTTCTGTCGGTTATAAACGTGTTTGGAATAACATAGTTTAAACTACTCTTTCATCACGTGGATTTTAAGATGCTGTTGGTAATTTTGTCTTATAAGTTATGTCGGTTATAAACGTGTTGAAATATTGTCTTAAAATGCTGGTTTACGAAATAGGTCTACTTTACACGCTGTATTAACGTAATTTTCATAGTAGGCTAATGAGCTGACGCAACAAGAAGACGACCATCATTAAATATTAATATAAAACAGACTACCAATTCTGACGTGACTTGTCCATTTATCTTATATAAAGAATATTCACAGAAAAGGAAACTGTATACAGTGAAATAAACGTGCAATCGTGGAATTGTATGTGTTGTATATATGTATGTAGACGCATACCTTTGTATGCATTATTTTAACTTTGTCAGATGTAAAGAAAAGTGTGGGCAGCAACCTAAGTAAAGGTGTCACTCGTGCGCGCGCGCACGCACACGCACACGCACACAAACACGCACGCACACGCACGCACACGCACACGCACACGCACACGCACACGCACACGCACACACACACACACACACACACACACACACACACACACACACACACACACACACACACACACACACACACACACACACACACACACACACACACACACACACACACACACAGACACACACATACATACACACACATGCACACACACAAACACACACACACACACATACAACACACACACACATGCACATGCACAAACACACATACACACACACGCACGCACACATGCGGAGAGACACAGACAGACAGACAGAGATTAGGGGGGGGGGGGGAGAGTGTGTCAGAGACAGAGACATAGCTTGGGGAAAAGAGTGATTGTAAACTTTTATATTTGTTTGTTCTAATGACATGAAAACATTTAAATAAAAACATTTACAATTAATCTGTGTTGTCTGTCCACCTGTTTATCAATGTGTCTGTTTCATCGTTCTCTCTCTCTCTCTCTCTCTCTCTCTCTCTCTCTCTCTCTCTCTCTCTCTCTCTCTCTCTCTCTCTCTCTCTCTCTCTCTCTCTCTCACACACACACACACACACACACACACACACACACACACACACACACACACACACACGTACATACGCACGCACGCACGCACGCACGCACACGTACGCACGCACACACACACACACACGCACGCACACGCGCACACACACACACACACACACACACACACACACACACACACACACAATGTCACGCAAAGTGTATGCATGCACGTGATAATCTGGCTGCATTTCCGAAAAAGCGAATTCCCTGAACCGCTGTTCACTCAGCACAGAAACAACAAACCCAGCCCTCTCTACTTGTAGGTCTGAGCTCACACTGTGACTGTCACAGCCAGTGAACAGGACAGGGAAGATTAGGTAAAGAGTCACAACATCGTTTCCAAAGAAAGTGATAGAACGAGGCGGTTTACTATTGACTGTGCTTGATTATTACAAAATTATTTTGGCTAGAAAGTGTTGTTGAAAAGTTGTTGTTGATACAGTGAAGAAACATGGAGGAGGTATGGTACAGCATCTGTTTCTCTGTCTGTCTGTCTGATTGTCTGTCTGTCTGATTGTCTTGATTTTCACATGCTTTGTGCTTGTTGGTGATTTTGTTTGTAAATCCATACTGCATGTTTGTTTTGATAGTTTAAAAACACACAATGAGTCTCTGCAGTAGTGTCTGATTCTGACATTCAAAATGGCAGAAAGATAACTGCAAGTGTGCATTAAGCTGGACTTGAAACGCTGGGAGACCAAGGAATAATAATAATAATAATAATAATAATAATAATAATAACAATAACAATAATGATGATAATAATCATAATACAGTGGCTACGGGTACGGCGATCTTGCAACACTCAGACCATGTTCAGGGATAGCAACTCTTCATAGTCGATTGTTTCGTCAACAAAATGCATGTCTTATTTCGTATGTTTAACGCACCTTGTTAAGGAATATGGTTAGAAACATGTCAGAGTTAATGCTAGTTGGTTTTTTTAAAGACATCTGCGTATAATGTATGTGTCCCGTGATTGAGCGTCGTATCCGTAGCCTGGATAAAGTGAGATATGGGCCCGTACCCCGAGCCTCTGCTATAATAATAATAAGAAGAAGAAGGAGAAGGAAAAGGAGAAAGAAGACATATATTTTGGAAATCTCGTCTACCCCCCCCCCCCCACACACACACTCACGCACTGACGCACGCATTTTACTTTTATAATCAATCCGAATAAATCTCGTTCACTTTATCCGAAAGTTGGGACAGAAAATTAGAGTAATAACACTATGACAAATGATTCTCTATATAAACATAAACTGAATGCACAGCTTACTTTTTGTGAGTATGGCTGGGGACCAGTTGTAGCCATTTTCTTTTTCTAAGCACTGACATAAGAGGGGCCCAGCCAGTCTCTTGGGATAAACATGGCGTCGCCTCCAACTAGTTCACTGCTTAGATTTATAGATGGCGACTATGACGACAGCTGATACCCAGCAAAAGGAATGAGCCCCATGCTAGGAAGCGTTTGTAGTGACCATTAGTACCCCGAGTTTGCTTATAAGTTGGCCTGTAGACCTTCAGTAACGTCGACTTACCTAAAGTCGTTTTGGTCGAAGAAGATTTCCCTTTACGAACGTCTCTTCACGATGGACTAATTTTAGCTCGCTCTTCACAATTGCAGTTTCCCCTCTGCTATTGTGTCATCATGATCTGATAGGACAGACACATGCACACTTGACATCCTGCATGAACCATTTCCATCTCACTTATGAATATGTATCAATTTTCATGTTACGTTTCAGGTGATTCCCAACCCCCATGACTGCCATGACACAATACAGACTCAACGGGAGAACATCTGCAGCGACAACACAACACGACAGATGGAGATTCTAACAGACATGCCTGACCCACACACGGAGAACATCTGCAGCGACAACACAACACAACGGATGGAGATTCTAACAGACACGCCTGACCCACACACGGATAACACTAGAGCTGACGATGGTTGGTGTCAAGTGTACAGAGACAGTCATGCCATTTCGCTGAATCCTTGTGTAAGTGGACACAGAGATAGTCATGCCGTGTTGCTGAATCCTTGTGTAAGTGGACACAGAGACAGTCATGCCGTGTTGCTGAATCCTTGTGTAAGTGGACACAGAGACAGTCATGCCGTGTTGCTGAATCCTTGTGTAAGTGGACACAGAGACAGTCATGCCATTTCGCTGAATCCTTGTGTAAGTGGACACAGAGACAGTCATGCCGTGTTGCTGAATCCTTGTGTAAGTGGACACAGAGACAGTCATGCCGTGTTGCTGAATCCTTGTGTAAGTGGACACAGAGACAGTAATGCCTTTTTATGGAAGTCTTATGCAAGTGGATGCAATGACCGTTTTGATTTGTCAAGTTTTATCAGAGATCTAGAACTCAGACAGGATGTCCATGAAAGAGAGGCAATAAATCCTGAATACAGCGATGAAGCCTTTGACTGCCATCAGGTTTCGGCAAGTGTCCAAGATAAAAGCAGCACCCCAAATAAGGAAACTGGTTCCAACGATGACAAGAATGAAAACCGAGCAGGTAAAGCAGCCAACAAGAATGGAATAGATGCAAATTGTGAGTTTGACATCAAGAATAAAACTGATAGACCCCAAAGGGATTGTTCTGCCACAACAGACTTCACCTACCAACATCATTCTGTGAACGACCGGTTCATGGCCAATGGCGTGGATGCTCATGAAGCAACTCAATGCAGCATTCAAACCCATGATGCCAATTCTAACAACGTGGACATGCAAACAAACCGTGACACGTTGGAGGATACACAGGTGTTCAGAGGTCAAAACCAATACAGGCAATTCATCTGCACGATATGTGGACATCCCTTTGCTGTACAGTATCATTTCAAGAAACACATCTTACTGCTCGGAGGAGCAAAACCAGTGATATGTAAAACATGTCAACTTTTGCCTGAAAACAATTCATTTTTACTACATGGATCCATCGTTGATACAGAAACGGGACACTTTGTTGAAAGAACCCTTGGAGAACAGCTCCAAGAAGCAGGCATTGACAATTATGATACAAGACAACAAACAGACCAGTCTGGAGATCGCTCAAAAGTACTCAAAGACAATTGTATTTCCGATGGTCACGTAACGACAGAATATCAACATGAATATGACCACTACCATAACTCGTTGACAGAAAAGTATAGTTCAAAGCATCATATTCACGCCGGAGAGGGGCAGTCTGACAGACAGGAATATCAGGAATCATTGGACAGCCGCTTTCAGGATCCATCAACGCGAAAGTCGTTTGAGTGCAAGATTTGTCATAAAGTATACAGATGGAAATCATCCTTAACGAGGCACAACCGATTCCACACAGGGGAAAGACCGTTTGAATGCAAAGAGTGTCATACATGTTTCTCAAGAAAATCTGCTCTAAGAAGCCATATTCGGATCCACAGAGATGTCAAGCCATTTGAATGCAAAGAATGTCACACATGTTTCAGGCAGAAATCACATTTAATATGCCACGTCCGAATACACACAGGGAAAAAACCATTTGAATGCAAACGATGTCACAAGGCTTTCAGACAGATATCGAATTTAAAATATCATGCTCGAACCCACACAGGAGAAAGGCCGTTTGAATGCAAAGAATGTCCCAAGTCTTTTACACGGAAATCGAGTTTAGACTACCATGTTCGAATCCACAACGGCGAAAAACCTTTTGAATGCAATGATTGTCACGTATTGTTCAGAGACAGATCGACTCTAAAGAGACACATTCGTATTCACACTTGAAAAAGAAAAAAAGGCAATCTGAGTGCAAATGTGCAATTGTACACGTTCATGTTTTCTGTGAATTCGGGTTTCTTGAAGTGTGTGTTGTATTGTGATTGTGTGCGTGGATGTGTGTGTGTGTGTGTGTGTGTGTGTGTGTGTGTGTGTGTGTGTGTGTGTGTGTGCGTGCGTGTGCGTGTGCGTGTGCGTGCGTGCGTGCGTGTGCGTGCGTGTGCGCGCGTGTGTGCGCGCGCGTGTGTGTGCGTGTGTGTGTGTGTGTGTGTGTGTGTGTGTGTGTGTGTGTGTGTGTGTGTGTGTGTGTGTGTGTGTGTGTTTGCTTATGGTAGAGCCCTGAATATGTGTATTGTTTGCCTTAGTGTTATTTTATATAACAGATGAAACTGGTTATTTTTTAAATTTGAATATCAAAATAAAGAAGTCAAATAATTTCATAATTGGATTCTGTGCTCCAAAGTTAGGTCCTTCAAAGTGAATAAGATTAATGGTTTTACGTTGGAAGATTATAATATATACTGTATGTCAGAATGTGCACGCTTTTTAAACGTTTTTGTGCGCATCAAAGCTGAGTTTAAATGTACTTTAAAGAACTGTTTGAATAGTGTTAATAAGCAAAGACGGAGTACGTCAACTATACAGCACAGACTGGCATTAAACTGGATATTTTCCAGTTTTTATAATAATAATAATAATAATAATAATAATGATAATAATAATAATAATAATAATAATAATGATAATAATGGGAATTTATATAGCGCATGAGCTCAGTGCGCTTTACATTGATAACAAGAACATTAAAGGCAAACAAATAATCAATCATTAGAAAGTAAGATAAACACGATGATTGCACGCAACGTTCTCTTACTTCCTCACACACACACACACACACACACACACACACACACACACACACATACACACACACACACACACACACACACACACACACACACACACGCACACACACGCACACACACACACACACACACACACACGTACGCGCGCGCGCGCACACGCACACGCACGCACGCACGCATGCATGCACGCAGGCACACACACACAGATACATAGGGGAAGACGGGGTAAAAAGCGCATGGGCGGGTAAGAAGCCCACCCCAATTATCTCATGAAATAAAGAAAGTTTCAGTCAAATTTGCCCATGAGACGAATGCTAGACATTAACGCTCGTCTCATGGGCAAAATGAGACTGAAATTTGCTTCATTTCATGAGATAATTGGGGTGGGCTTCTTACCCGCCCATGCGCTTTTTACCCCGTCTTCCCCTACACAAACACACACATGAACGCACGCACGCACACATACACACACACATACACGCACGCACACACTCTCCCACAATTAATTATACAAGAGTAAAATAGTTACAATATGAAAATTATAAGAAGAAACATAGACCACATTCGCATTCTCAATCAAGTTTGGATACATACAATACTGCAACTTGATATAAAATCATACTGCCATCGACATACCAATTACATGACTAATTATAATAAACATTGTTTTTATATTGTTCCTCTATGCTTGTATGTATTCGTGTGGAAAAGTATTTTTAAGTCTGATTGATTTAACGAAACCTATATGTTTAAAAAAAAAATTGAATTACATTTCGTTTACACTGTGTCTTGTATTTTCCTAAATCTTACTCCTTGTCCATCCTCTTGTTTCATTATAATGACATTTCGCCTTAGAAAGTGAAAAGTAGTGAAATATACATAACAGATTTTGTTTTATTACAAAGTAGAAATACGCAATAATACTAAAACAATATGAGTCATAACACAGACGCTTCAGAGTGCATAACATTGTATCGATGAGTGGTGTATGTAAAAGGATATGAGAAAATTTAAGTGTTTTGCTAATGTCAGTTATAATTCAGTCATTTGAATGTATTTGGATGATAGTTTAATCTACTCGATGATAATGCGGATCTAAAGAAATACATATTGAAGATTTTTATTTTATAAATTGAATTTAAAAACAAACAAACAAAATGGGACATGTTAAGTTAAAGCTTCGAATAAACAACATGGTTGTGAGAGGTGGTGTACTTTATACGAGACTGTTCGCGAAAGATAAAACGAAATTTGTAGCTACCATAATTTCAGATATAACTGATGTGAATGTATTTGGAACATGCGCAGTTTAAACTATTTTGTTTTGTGGATTCTAAGAAGTACTTCTCAAGAATGTTTTTTGTTTTAACAAAACGGAAGTAAAGGAAGGAAACTAAATGTGAACATAAACAATGCAAGTATTTGACAGTAAATAGCATGATACTGGGGAGTGGTACACTTTAAAAGGACTTGGTACAATGTGACAAGATTTAGTCTTTTTACTTCTGTCAGTTATAAACATGTTTGACATCATATATATTTTAAACTACTCTTTATCCACGTAGATTTGAATATGCCATTTGAAATATTGTCTTAAAATGTTGGTTTACGAAATGAGTCTAATGTACACGCTGTATCAAGATAATCATGCTGCTTCATCGTTCAGCTATAACAATTATTGTTTCATCGTGTCGGCTACTGGGCTGATGTAACACAAGGAGCATCATTAAATAATAATATGAAAGGCTACCAGTCCTTACGTGACTTGTTTGTTTATTTTATAATGCTAATGCTCGACTTTGTACAATGAAATAAACGTTCATATTTGGAATTGTATGTGTTGTTGTGTACGCACGATCATGCCTTTGTATGATTATCTTAAGTTTTCACATGTTATTGGGACAAGGTCTGTCTGTCAGTTGTAAAGAAAAGTGATGGCAGCAGTTTAATTAAATGTGTCACTCACGCACGCGCGCACGCACGCACACACACACACACACACACACACACACACACACACACACACACACACACACACACACACACACACACACACACACACACACACACACAAACACACACACACAACTAAAACACGCACACATGCACGCACGCATGTACGTACGAACTAACATGCTCGCACGCACGAACGCATGCACACTCACGTCAACAGATAGAGAGAAAGAGAGAGAGAGAGAGAGAGAGAGAGAGAGAGAGAGAGAGAGAGAGAGAGAGAGAGAGAGAGAGAGAGAGAGAGAGAGAGAGAGAGAGAGAGAGAGACAGACAGAGATAAGGGGAGAGAGTGTCAGAGACAGAGGGACATCGCTTGGGAAAATGAGTGATTGTAAATTTAAAATGCTGCTTTGTTTATTTTAATGACAAGGAAACATTTACATATTGACATAAAAACATTTAAAGTTAAATTGTCTTGTCCGTCCACCTGTTTATCAACGTCTCTGTCTGTTTTATCACTATCTCACTCACACACACACACACACACACACACACACACATATACACACACACTCACACACACACACACACACACACACACACACACACACACACACACACACACACACACACACACACACACACACACACACACACACACACACACACAATGTCAAGCAAAGTGCATGCATGCACGTGATAACCTGGTTTTATTTCGGAAAAGCAAATCCCCGCGAACTACTGTTCACTGAGCACAGAAACAACAAACCCAGCCCTCTCTACTTGTAGGGCTGAGCTCACACTGTGACTGTCACAGCCAGTGAACAGGACAGGGAAGATTAGGTAAAGATTCACAGAATCGTTTCCAAAGAAAGTGATAGAACGAGTCGATTTACTATTGACTGTGCCTGATTATTACAAAATCATTTTGGCTAGAATGTGTTGTTGAAAAGTTGTTGTTGATACAGTGAAGAAACATGGAGGAGGTACGGTACAACATATGTCTGTCTGTCTGCTTGTCTGTCTGTCTGTCTGTCCGATTGTCTTTTTTGTTTCGCATGCTTTGTGCTTGTTGGTAATTGTGTTTGTAAATCCATACTGCATGTTTGTTTGGATAGTTTAAAAACATATATGCGTCTCTGCGGTACTGACCAATTCTGAACTTCAAAATGGCAGAAAAATAACTGCAAGCGTGTATTATGTTGGACTTGAAGCGCTGGGAGACCTAGCACAGTTCAAGGAATAATAATAATAATAATAATAATGATAATAATAATAATAATACAGTGGCTACTGGTACGGCGTTCTTGCAACTCTCAGACCAGGTTCAGGGATAGTGACTCTTCCTAGTCGAATTTTTCGTCAACAAAATGCATTTTGTTATTTGGTGTATCTAATGCATCATGGTAAGGAATAGAGTTACATGTCAGAGTTATCGTTAGGAACATGTCAGAGTTATCGTTAGTAGTTTTAGAAGACATTTGCGCACAATGTATGCTTCCCGTGATTGAGCATCATGTCCATACCCTTAGCCTGGAGAATGTGAGAATGTGAGATACGGGCCCATATACCCCGACCCTCTGCCATAATAATATGCCTAATAAGAAGAACGAGAAGGAGGAGAAGAAAGAAAACAGATATTCTGGAAATCTCGTCTCCCCCCCCCCCTACACCCACATGCACTCATGCACGCACGCACGCACACACGCACGCACGCTCGCATTTTACTTTTATAGTCAATACGAACAAATCTCGTTTACTTTAGCCTAAACTTGAGACAGATAGTAAACGTAGAGTAATAACACTATGATAAATGATTCTCTATATTAATGGAAAAATCAGTACACAGCTTACTTGTTGTGAGTATGGCTGGGGACCAGTTGTAGCCATTTTCCTTTTCTAAGCACTGACATAAGAGGTGCCCAGCCAGTCTCTTGGGATAAACATGGCGTCGCCTCCAACTAGTTCACTACTTAGATTTATAGATGGCGACTATGACGACAGTTGATACCCAGCAAACGGAATGAGCCCCAAGCTAGGAAGCGTTTGTAGTGACCATTAGTACACCGAGTTTGCTTATAAATTGGCCTGTAGACCTTCAGTAACGTCGACTTACCTAAAGTCGTTTTGGTCGAAGAAGATTTCCCTTTACGAACATATCTTCACGATGGACTAATTTCAGGTCGCTCTTCACAATTGCAGCTTCCCATCTGCTATTGTGTCATCATGATCTGATACGACAGACACATGCACACTTGACATCCTGCATGAACCATTTCCATCTCACTTCTGAATATGTATCAATTTTCATGTTACGTTTCAGGCCATTCCCAACCCCCATGACTGCCATGACACAATACAGACTCAACGGGAGAACATCTGCAGCAACAACACAAAACACCAGATGGAGATTCTAACAGACACGCCTGACCCACACACGGAGAACATCTGCAGCGACAACACAACACACCAGATGGAGATTCTAACAGACACGCCTGACCCACACAAGGCGAACACTAGAGCTGACGATGGTTGGTGTCAAGTGTACAGAGACAACCATGCCATTTTGCTGGATCCTTGTGTAAGTGGACACACAGACAGTCATGACATTTTGCTGGATCCTTGTGTGAGTGGAGACAGAGACAGTCATGTCATTTTGCTGGATCCTTGTGTAAGTGGACACAGAGACAGTCATGACATTTTGCTGGATCCTTGTGTGAGTGTAGACAGGGATAGTCATGCCATTTTGCTGAATCCTTGTGTAAGTGGACACACAGACAGTGTGAGTGTAGACAGGGATAGTCATGACATTTTGGTGAATCCTTGTGTGAGTGGAGACAGGGATAGTCATGACATTTTGATGAATCCTTGTGTGAGTGTAGACAGGGATAGTCATGACATTTTGGTGAATCCTTGTGTGAGTGGAGACAGGGATAGTCATGACATTTTGGTGAATCCTTGTGTGAGTGGAGACAGGGATAGTCATGTCATTTTGCTGGATCCTTGTGTAAGTGGACACAGAGATAGTCATGACATTTTATCGAATTCGTATGTAAGTGGATGCAATGGCCGTTTTGATTTGTCACATTTTATCAGAGATCTAGAACACAGGCACGATGTCCATGAAAGAGAGGAAATAAACCCTGAATACTGCGATGAAGCCTTTGGCTGCCATCAGGTTTCAGCAAGTGTCCATGATAAAAGCAGCACCCCAAATAAGGAAACTGGTTCCAACGATGACAAGAATGAAAACCGAACAGGTAAAGCAACCAACAAGAATGGAATAGATGCAAATTGTGAGTTTGACATAAAAAATAAAACTGATAGACCCCAAAGGGATTGTTCTGCCACAACAGACTTCACCTACCAACATCATTCTGTGAACGACCGGTTCATGGCCAATGGCGTGGATGTTCATGAAGCAACTCAATGCAGCATTCAAACCCATGATGCCAATTCTAACAACGTGGACATGCAAACAAACCGTGACACGTTGGAGGATACACAGGTGTTCAGAGGTCAAAACCAATACAGGCAATTCATCTGCACGATATGTGGACATCCCTTTGCTGTACAGTATCATTTCAAGAAGCACATCTTACTGCTCGGAGGAGCAAAACCAGTTATATGTAAAACATGTCAACTTTCGCCTGAAAACAATTCATTTTTACTACACGGATCCATCGTTGACACAGAAACGGGACACTTTGTTGAAAGAACCCTTGGAGAACAGCTCCAAGAAGCAGGCATTGACAATTATGATACAAGACAACAAACAGACCAGTCTGGAGATCGCTCAAAAGTACTCAAAGACAATTGTATTTCCGATGGTCACGTAATGACAGAATATCAACATGAATATGACCACTACCATAACTCGTTGACAGAAAAGTATAGTTCAAAGCATCATATTCACGCCGGAGAGGGGCAGTCTGACAGACAGGAATATCAGGAAT
>JAGGCT020002552.1:12500-25000 GCA_017654935.2 Phymorhynchus buccinoides | reverse complement strand
TAGCCCCACCCCCTCATGCACATACACACACCCTCTCTATCTCTCTCTCTCATTTTCACTACCTTTCCTCATTCATTGATAGCTTGTAGGTAGAATGTGGTCATACCTACTGGTAGTTTGATCAATTAACCGACAAGCCTATCAGTGACTGTGTGCTAAGTCAGCTTTTCTTAACAATCAGAGAAAACCTACTGCATTAGCGTTAAATTTAAGTACAGTGAAACTCGCTTAAGTCAAAATTGGAGGGACTGAAATTTTATTTTGAGATAGCCAATATATTGAGCTAAAAAGACCTTTTAGCATAAAGATTATTAAAAACTGGGACCAGAAAATTATTGTGAGTTAACCAGTGTTTTTGAGTTATCCATTTTTGAGCTATCAGGAATCCACTGTATCTAAATATTAAATTTAAATGAGCTAGCAGGTGAAGTACATGTGTATGAGTTTGCAAATGCGCACACACACACACACACACACACACACACACACACACACACACACACACACACACACACACATATTTAAAGATAAATAGTACACCTGCATGCACGATTTCAAACATTTCTAATATTTACAACATATACATTTAACTTACGGTTGTACATTGAAATATTAAGTAAATCAACACAAACATGCACACACTACACACACACACACACAAACAGAAACACACAAACAGAAACACACACACACAAAAACACACACACACACACACACACACACACACACAGACACACACAGACACACACAGACACACACATACACACACACACACACACACACAAACACACACACAAATTGTACACATAAAGACATATAATTTCCCTCATAAACACTGCACATTTGTTCAAAATCACACAAACAAATATGCGCACACAAACATTATATAGATTGTCAAGCCAAGGGATACAATATAAGTTCATACAACTGTAAAGACAAACATGTACATATGCACTTACCATATTTTTCGGACTATATAAAGGCAATATTTTGTTCCCACACAGAGACCACTTCGCCTTATAGAATGCCCAACAAAATAGTGAGAAATATAATAACAAAATCTTAATTTTGTGTGAAATTTGGGGGGTCCGTCTTATAATAAGTTGCATCTTATAGTAGTGAAAAATATGGTAAATGATGCATACACATGATATGCAATTAAAATAAAGGACAAACGATCATGTCTATTTACAGATTACACACACACACACATACACACACACACACACTCTCCGATACACACGTGTGCCCGTAAGTATGCACGCGCACACACACACACTCTCAAAATATCAAGCAATTCTGTGCTCCACATTTTTTTAAAAAGAAGTTAATTTACATAAAAAAGGACACTCGTATGACATAAACAAACGCACTGCCGTAACAAACATACACACATTTACATGTATTATAATTTACGAGTATATAAACAAACATACTCACGCACAATTTTCAAGCTCTCACAACACTCCAAAATCAGCCAGTGATTCATGAGTGACAGACACTGACTGACAGGCAGCCAGTAACCAAGCATACATGCATCAATCACCTCCAATTTAACGATCATTCATTGAAGCCTCTCTCTCATTAAGGGCCAGTCACACGTCCACAAATACAGCACGACTGTATGATACGATTCGATCATGTGATCTCGATGCGCCAATCACATTAGTTGGGAGACCACATGATCGAATTGTATTTTAGGGGACGCGTGGCTGGCCCTTTCCTCTACTCTATCCTCTCACTTTTGCCAAGGACATAGGACTTCCAGCTTGAGACTGAGAGTGGACCAAAGACTGTACAGAGGAAGATAAACATCCGGTCTCTTTTCCCTATATGAGCAGTGAGGACAGAAACACTGGTTATGCCCCTTTGAAACGTGACACATTTTACACATCGATAGGCCAGTTGAATTCTCCGTTCAAGTTCCAGTCCGAGTTTTTGGATAGCCTCCACTGTGAATAGTGTTTACACGTCCGCACTAACGATAACTCTATCAGCCCGGTTCGCCGAGCTTTTAAGTAATCCATCTTACCCTTTTAGAATATCTTTGAGTGGAGTAAGGTTAGACTGGCGGGTCACACACAGCCAGAAGGAGCTAGTAAAACTGGGCAGTCATGTTTCATTCATGTAGTGGATTCCTGATAACTCAAAAACGGATAACTCAAAAACGCTGGATAACTCACAATAGTTTTCTGGTCCCAGTTTTCAATAATCTTTATGCTAAAAGGTCTTTTTATAAACTCAAAATATTGGCTATCTCAAAATAAAATTTCAGACCCTCCAATTTTGACTAAAGCGATTTTCACTGTACATTTGTACGGTAAATATGACATACATATGTATGTACACTAGTTCACCCACTCACTGACATGACACATGTTACACACACACATGCACGCACACGCACACACACACATGCACACGCACACGCACACACGCACACATGCACGCACACACACATTGGCTTACACAAACACACAAGTATATAAAACACACACACATGTACATACACATACACACAAAGTATTCAAGCAAAGTGTCTCAAACACACACTCTTGCAAGTGTACACACGCGCACACAACACATTGGCTTACACAAACACACATATAAAACACACACACATATGTCCATACACATGACTGTGACAGAGTATGTGAAAACCCGGCTAAAGTCGCTGAGAGACATTCTTAGCAATGCACAAAAACAGGTAGATTAAATATACTTGATTCTGTGTATTTTGTCAAATTAAAAAAATTATAGAAAAAAGACTATGACAGATAGATCAATTCTGTTTTTTGCTTTTCAGTCTGTAGAATTTAAACTTTCAGATTATATATAAAAACGTCAAAAAGTGATAATTTCTGACTTTAGCCTGGTTTTCCTATATTCTGTCACATACACACACTTTTGCAAGTGTATGCACACACACACACACACACACACACACACACACACAAACATGCATGTAAACACAATCACACACACACACACACACACACACACACACACACACACACACACACACACACACACACAAAGTATGCATGTAAACACAAACACATACATACACACACACACACACACACACACACACACACACACACACACACACACACACACACACACACACAGAGTGACACACAACCATTACCATCACCTTTGCTGGCACCACCCACACATTTCTACTATTGATTCCATGCCCCTGAGCACCACACATGTATACATGCATACAAACATAAATACCATATTTTTCGGACAAGGCTATAAGGCGATACTTTCCCCCCAGACTAAGCCTTATACATGTGCAATATAATAAATATGACTAATATTGTACATGTACTGTCGTAAAAATTTGTTAATAATTTTAATCTGAATTTGTGATGCAGCACAGGAAAACCAGGCTAATGTCGTAAATGATCACTTTTGACTTATTCATATTTTCAGAAAGGCCAGACAACAGATTAACAGGCAAAAAACAGAATTCATCTATGTCTAATAGTTTATTTTGAACAATTTTTCAATCAATCAAATCTCTCTCTCTTTCTCTCTTTCTTTCTCTCTCTCTTTCTCTCTCTTGTGGCTGGCCGACTTTAGCTGGGTATTCGTGTACTGCATCACATTTTTGTGTAGAATTTTTGGGGGTTGCACCTTATAATAAGGTGCTAGTTATAGTATAAAAAAACAAGTGCAACGCCGAGCGGCTGCAAAGTCCCCTCGCAGCATCACCGAGCTACTCCGAAATCGGAATGTGTCGGCTGTACACATACATAAAAACGCATCAAAACAGCACATAACTACATAAAAACGCATCAAAACAGCACGTAACTGAATAGTTTTTGTTTGTGGCTCAAAAAGCCACAAACCTATAACTCACTTTGTCGGTCGGTCGGTCTGTCGGTCTGTCGGTCTGTCGTTCCAAAATTGTCGCACATTTTGACAAAATTGTCGCACTTCAAATCGAGGCTACACTTCAAAATTAATTGAGGCCGCTCTTTAAAATGATGTATTTTAAAAGCGTACAAAATAATAAACATACGTAATACAGACACTACAACAGACACGACGAGTATGCGGTGCTTCTTTTGATGAGTATAAGTAGGATACATAGTTTTAAATGTTTTCCAAAAGATATAAAAAGTTACGAAATGGTGCAGAGATAACATTCTGGTTTACAGATTAAAATTATTGAAAATCCAGGGGAGGTAACTCATGATTGGAGTGGTAAAAATAGACCGCGTGCCACAAACTATTGCGATTTCGCGCTTGTTTATATATAGCCTTGGGGTTCGGACCCGTGATTTGAGCGTGCGCGATCATGCGCACACGCGCGCACAGAAAAATTCATGACAACTGTGTTATAGACCATTCATCAAGAAATGTTGTGAAAAAAACTGCATTAAAATAGATGCAAAACTTCGCGAGATATTACTATTAGCGATTATGTGTTTCGGGGTTTGAACCCCGTATTTAGCACGACCTTGACCTTAATGTAAAAACTAAATACATCAGTGGATAGCTTGCATCTTGGCAAACTAGTATACCAAATTTGATGATGATGGACTGAATAGTTTTTGAGAAAAACGGACGAATAGCTGGACGGACGGAGGCACGCCGCCGGACGGACGGACACCAGACGGACGAACACCGGATGGACGGACCAGACAAAAACAATAGCTCCCCGAACCTTCGGCTCGGGGACTAAAAATACTGTATGCTACCTTAGGGCAATTGATGAAAGGCTTATAATTTAGCAGCCATTGCTACTTATAAAAGTCTGATTGACCATGGTTAGGTTATGTAGAGTGCAACACCACCGGTTCAGATGACTATCCAGACTGTATAATATTCCTGTTTATTTCATTTGAAAGTGTTTCTTAAACAAACAAAAATAAAATAAAACAAAGTCACTTCATATTTTTAATTAGAGCAATAGAAATCCGAGGCATATCTTCATAAGATCACAAAGCTGTCATATCAGATGTTAACCACTTAAACATGTAGGTAAGGCCTGAGGGAGTCTCATTGTCATAAGATAAAGGGCCTAAAATAAAACTTGATGGATCTCATACAGGGCCAATACATTAATTGCTATGATCTTTTTGCCTTTTTACTTGGTCTCTATTCATTTTTTTTCTTTACCACAGCCCATTGCATAGATTCAATCAGTGTGGAGGGTTTAATCACTGTACATGATTAATCATACCCATAAAATGATAAATATTGCTTCATCATTGCATTTTAATAATTGTTCACACCTTTCAGAAATGCACAAGATTTTTTTTGATTTTTTAAAGTCAAGTATTGCCAGTACAAAGTTTTATGAAATGTTGTGGATAGTAAAAAATAATACATTTTATAGTTTGTTTGATTCACTGTTTTATATTCTTCTCTTCTTTATATTCTACTCTCTCTCTCTCTCTCTCTCTCTCTCTCTCTCTCTCTCTCTCTCTCTCTCTCTCTCTCTCTCCAATTTTGTTTTTTTGTCTTCTGATATAGTAAGGACATTTGTCTGTGCGATTCAAATATTTGAGTTTGAGTTTGAGGTTGAGTTTGAGTTCTGTGTGTGTGTGTGTGTGTGTGTGTGTGTGTGTGTGTGTGTGTGTGTGTGTGTGTGTGTGTGTGCATGCATGCATGTGTGCATGTGTGTGTTCAAGTGCATGTGTCAATGCAATAGCTATAGTTCTAGCAATTGATTTGGATTCAATTTTAAAGGAAATAAAAAAACAACCATGTAACAACTCAACTGCTTTTCAGTACCAGAGGGCCCATTATTTACTTCAAAGCTTAAACCCGCCTTTGGAGTTTGACATTTTCAGCTTCCTTCTTCACTACTCCACACAGCCTTCAGCTCAGTTCAAGGTGCATTAAATCTGCATTCTAACTTTCAATTTCAATTCCAATGTCTTTAGTTCATGGAAATAAATATACAACAATAAACAGAACAATTTCCGCCTTGGCTTAAGGCTGTGTCAGACCAATTGACAAAGGCTAGAACACTAAGCTAAAGGCTAGATATATGTTGTTACGCTATGCATAGGTATATGTAGGGATTGTCTTTAGCCATGACAAGCTACTAGCATGATAACATCATCTTCTTTTCCTTCTTCCAAAAATGGACAGGGCCATATATGGCGTACAAAGTCCAATACTTGATCACGTTAGGCAGGTGGCGAGTGCTCTCGATGGCTGTTGATTAAAATCCGGTTCTAAAATTGTTGTGATTAAAACTATAAATGAACCCCTGTGGGGATTCTGGGGATGTCTTTTGCATAAAAGTTCCCCCGCCTTCTGGAAATTCTGTGCTTGTAACTTCCTGTGATCCGTCATTCTCTTTGCTTCTGCCTTTTCCCTTTGCTTACTGTCATCTACTATCTTTCTGCCTTTCCAGTCAATTCACCTGCCTTTTTTCAAGAAACACTTTCAAAAAGATTTCCTCCAGCCGAAGTCGGACATGCTGGGCCTAATTATTTCGTACTTAGGCGCATAATGGCTGCATGATGCATCTGCGCTCATAAGTGACAGGAAACAGAGCGATCGAAGAAGAAGAAGAAGAAAAAACTGTACATGTAGTAGTGTACATTTTGATCCACAGGAGCTCAGCAAAATGAGGCCTGGTGGCTGATGTTAATGCCACCAAGTCCTGCCCTGAATGCTTCTGGGCAGGTGGTTTCTGTCAGTGCTGTGGGGAGAAGGTTCCATTCTCTTAGTGTCCATGGAAAGAAGGAGTGGTAGAGGACGGCATGGTTGGTTCGTTCTTGGTCAGTCTCCCAAATCCCCCGAAGTTGGAGTGTGGCTGCGCACGTGGCGGGGTAATTAAAAACGGTCACACACGTAATGCTCTCATCCGTAGCTGATGCACTTGTGACTTGTACAGTATCATGAGATGAGTATGCCATAGTGTTCAAGTGATGATCCCTGGATTCTTTTAGCCAGGGTAAGACAACATACAGAACAGTTAAATACAGTTTTAGGTGCTGTTATAGACTTCTTTGTTTTTGTTTCTTTATATAATAGTCATAGCTTTTGTTTCTCTATACTATATAATATAGAAACACAGTGGAACCTCCCTTATATATAAGGGAGGTAATTTTAATACTTACAAAGAAGGGCAATGCAATGTCTCATAGAAGTAGGTCTCATGTGGGAGGTAGTCTTTCTCTTATATTGGGAGGTCTTATTATATAAGGGAGGTTCTGTCGTATGCAAAAAAAAAAATAGCATCGTGTAAATACTTCGCTCGCTACTATGAGACTTAGCATTTGCGACATTGAGCGAATTTTTTTAAATTTCACTTTTTTCCGTAGGTCATGAAATATGACCGATTTGAGTACGGAAAAGTGTTTCAAATACGGAAAAAGTGAAATTTG
This sequence comes from Phymorhynchus buccinoides, assembly GCA_017654935.2. Classification (NCBI taxonomy): domain Eukaryota; kingdom Metazoa; phylum Mollusca; class Gastropoda; order Neogastropoda; family Raphitomidae; genus Phymorhynchus; species Phymorhynchus buccinoides. The sequence goes on along the minus strand of JAGGCT020002552.1, from coordinate 17,633 downwards.
TCGTTCATCCTTAATGTCGCAAATGCTAACTCATAGTAGCGAGCGAAGTATTTACACGATACTACTTTTTTGCATACGACAGGTTCCACTGTATTGGCTTTACAAAACATCAAAAGGATCGATCATACAAAATTTACGAAAACGAAACTAGTGTTGCTATGTCACAGTATGTGGTATGCCAAAGTTATGGTCGAAAACACCCCCTCCCTCTGATCGGATTATGTAGGCATCAAACTAACATCACTTACCGATTGTTGTCACTGAAGATACCAAGAAAACAATGAAAGGACTCCGAGACAGGTCCAGGTCAAACTTGAACCAGGAAGCTTGAAGCACACCGCGAAACGAGATACTTCCCCAATGCTTGTGGTCTCGGCCAGCCACATTAGGTCTTGTGTTTGACTTGCCGTGACAGACATGCGCGCGGCTCTTGTTTCGAACAGAGAGGGGGGGGGGGGGGGGGGGGGGGGAGAGAGAGAACGAACGAACGAACGAACGAATGTTTTTTATTGAGGAAAAAGCGGAATAAGCACAATACACGGCTTTTTTTTCATCCGGCCCTCCGAACCAAAAGAAAAGAAATTAAAAAAAAAATACAAGTAGAAAAAAAAGGCATCGCAAAATACGTGACAAGAAAAAACTCGACCTTCAATCAAGGTCGTAGAGAGAGAGGAGAGAGAGAGAGAGAGAGAGAGAGAGAGAGAGAGAGAGACTGGACACTGGAAAACTATTTGACAAGGATAAGAGAGAGAGAGAGAGAGAGAGAGAGAGAGAGAGAGAGAGAGAGAGAGAGAGAGAGAGAGAGAGAGAGAGAGAGAGAGAGAGAGAGAGAGAGAGAGAGATTATTTCTATTAATATATTATTCTATTTCTAATATATTATTACTCTTGTTGCGTCAATGTATACAAATATCGAAACTCATGCAATCATCTGTAGAGGCGTGTAGCATCTTACATTGATTTTTGTCCTTTGCCGATCTACGAAGTTGATCGCAAAGGAGTATGTTTTCGTTCGAGTCTGTTTTTTGTTTGTTTGTTTGTTAGTCCCCGGGCCGAAGGTTCGGGAACTATTGTTTCTGTCTGGTCCGTCCGTCCGGCGTCCGTCCGTCCGTCCGTCCGTCCGTCCGTTTTTCTCAAAAACTATTCAGTCTATCATCATCAAATTTGGTATAGGCCTAATAGTTTGCCAATATGCAAGCTATCCACTGATGTATTTAGTTTTACATTAAGGTCAAGGTCGCGCCAGTTACGGGGTTCAACCCCCAAAACACATAATCGCTAATATCACGCGAAGTTTTGTATGCATTTCAATGCAGGGTTTTTTCCACATTTCTTGATGAATGGTCTATAACACAGTTGTCATGAATTTTTCTGTGCGCTCGTGTGCGCATGATCGTGCGCGCTCGAATCACGGGTCCGAACCCCAAGGCTATGACTTGAAAATTTAACAAAGCATTGTTGGAAACTTCATGGTTTAAAACTCTATCTATTGACTGGTGATTTGATGTAAATATTACAAGTGAACCCGTAAGCCTAGACTCCACCAACAGGGCTGGAAACACCCAGAGACAGAGAAAGCGACACAGAGAGAAAGAGAGCGGTGAGGGAGAGAGACAGACACAGAGAGAGAGAGAGAGAGAGAGGTGAGAGAGAGAAAGGAGAGAGAGAGAGAGGGGGGGGGGGTAGCAAACAGTTGGCTGTAGCACTGTGGCTCACACTTGACTACTGAGTTCCTGCGCGGGTGTGCTAGCTTGCTGGCATCGCTGAGTCTTGCTTGCCTCATTGACTGGCTGGATGGGGGAAGGAGATGCATTAGGGGAGGAGGTGAGTGGGTTTCAGATAGTGCATAGGTGGAAACTAAATTATCCCAATTGAACGGCCGTGATAAATCTCGGTTATAAGAAAATCGAAGGGAGATGATTTTTTGTTTATTATAAGTTTTCTTATATCCGAAACTCAGATATAAGAAAACATTTTGAAGTTTTTTCCCCTTGTCTCTCTATCACCAACACAAAAGTACTCATATTTTTTTCTTCTGCTCAACATTTATTTTGCACAGAATACTAAAGAAAAGTATGGAATAAAGGAACAAAAACAACTCAATTAGTCTTGTAATCTAGTGCCTGTACTGTTTAGAATGTCTGTGACACAATTGGTTTGATGTAAACTTTCCCTTTTTGGAACGACTTCAATTTTCTCGGAACATCCTTTCAGTTCAGGTCCAACTCACTTTTAAAGACACACTGACCCAACACGATTAAATCCCTTGTTTTTTCTGGGTAGCTGTGACCCACATACAAATTCCCCCAACTTCAAATTGAGGCTGCTCTTTAAAATGATGTTTCATTTTCAATTTGGGGGCATTTGTATGGGAGTCAAACCTGGTCAAAACAAGATTTCTTACCAGCTATAAGAAAGAAAACAGGTGGAACCCGTGATTTTGACACGTGATCTAGTGGGTCTTTAATAAAATGTTGTCAATGGTAATTCGCTTATAAGTAAATAGAACACGCTTATAAGAAAATGAACTGGAAACCAACTCTCTTGTATGACATAATTTTCTTATATCCAAGTTTCCATTGCGGATGGGAGAAAAAAATTGCTTGCTTATAACCGAGTTTTCTTATAAGCGAGTTTTTTATATCCCAGTTTTGATCATAGATAAGAAAGAAGAAGTTCGGCAGGGAAATTTTGTTTGCTTCATTGTAAGCGAGTTTTCTTATAAGCGAGTTTCTTATAAGCGGATTCGGCTGTATATATATTTTTTTTTCAGATTCCTTTTTTTCCACTAAGTAATGAGGGGAAAGAAACATGTTTTTGAGTGCCTTTCAATTTCGTTGAAGGTGGGTAGAGGGAGTAGTGAGACTGTGACGTATACATTGATGACGTATTTACAAAGGTCAGGAAGAGGACATTTTTTTTATTGTAACAAGAGGAACCACAAATGACTTTACTATAGGAGTTTTTTTTGTCTCAAATTCTGTCATATTGCATTCCTGTTCTCATAGTGACCAATTGTATTTTTTCAATCCAGTCTATGCCCTTGATGCATTCAGGTTAAAGTCATGGGGAACAGTATCCCGGGATGTTCTGGGGAGCTGTTGATGGAAGGACGTAGTGGCGCACTCTGAGGACAACTTTACTCACGCTGGCTCTGTGACTAAAACATTATTGTCATCAGTAGGGAACTTAGTAGGTGGTGCCCTGCGTATTTTAGCTCAGAACAGGCTTCACTGAAGTGACTCAGCAGCAGTGCAGTGTCTTCTCCAATGGTTGCCTCCTGATTGCCTAACATAGATTCACCCCCCTTGGACCACTGGTTTTGGGTTCTGCGACCTGAAAAATCAGTGCGTGGGCGCAACAGCCCATAACAGAAGTTCAGACAGCAAAGAAAGAGTCGTCTATTGTACATAAGTACAAGTTATCTCCCTTTGCTTGTATATTTTTTAAGATGTAATTATTTGGCTTTTTTCGTATCTCTGCTAATTTGTAATTATAATAATTTATTTGACCACAAAAAAACCATTAAAAATCTGTCAATGCTATCACTAAGCAGAACTAAAGGAATATAATAAAATAATTGCAATACAACAATACAACAAAGTATGAAGAAATATTCTGTGGCGACTGGTGCTGTTTTGCATGGCGCCTTTGCTCGAACCTCTCCGGCATCATTTACACCCTTTCCTTGTGGTCCACTGCACTCTGTAGCAAGATCCACTCCTCAGCATTTGTAGCATCCTTCACAGAGAGATCCATCCACACAGCCTCTGAACACACACACACACACATCAGCGACATTAAAGATTTTTAAAGACAGTATTCAAAATATTTAAAAGTGAAACCAAATAATATAAAACATTATTTTGAGGGCTATATGCGACAAGGTACTATTGCAAAAGGAATAAAAATGGCTGATACAGTGGAACCTCCCAAGACTCTCCACCTACCGGTATTAAGACCTACTTCTGTAAGTGCAAGACATTGCTGTTCTTTGTAAGTATTAAAATTAACTCCCTTATACAACTCCTACTGTGTGTGTGTGTGTGCGTGTGCGTGTGTGTGTGTGTGTGTGTGTGTGTGTGTGCGTGTGTGTGTGTGCGTGTGTGTGGATGCATGCGCGTGTATGTCTCTGTGTGTGTGCATGCGTGTGTGTGTGTGTGTGTGTGTGTGTGTGTGAATCCCCCCTCTCCATTTCTTGCTTTATTATTGACTGATGTAATTTTGTTTGACAAATATGTTGTGTGAAGAAGGTGAGGTGACTGGAGCGGATCAGTGGGTGGGGGTGGGGATTTGATTTCGATTTGACTGTGGGTTTGATTTTCTATGCGTGCATGGGCGAACGCGAGTGTGTGTTCGTGTGTGTCGTTTCTCTTAATTTATATTCATTTTGAATTTTTTTTTCAATGACGTCATTATGTTGGATTTTTTTTAATTTTTTTATTATCTTGTACATGAGGCTTTAACTTATAAGTTTAAGCTGGCGAGTGCGTGAGTTTTCATTTTTTCTTCCGTTTGCATCTGTTATTATCTCTTATTGTGCTTGTGTATATTTATACGTATCTTGTATGATCTGTAGCTTGTATGTCCTGGTATTCTATTGTTTATTTCAATAATAGTGAATTCGTATTACGTGCCTGTATTATCATGTTCATGTGTGTTTTGTATATGCGCTGTATATGTAAGGCGCTTTGAGATGTTGTCAGGATACTGCGCCATATAAATGTTATTAATTATTATTATTATTATTATGGTAACATATACTAGCAGTATATGAACATTTTTATTACAAGCACAATATAATCACAGCGTTGTGGTTGTTTCTTACAATTAATAATTATGATTTAAAAAAATGCATTGAAAGTTTTAAGTGTTGCTGTAAAACATTTATTTGCAGTTTGAAATGGGTTTTTTGTATGGTAAAGCTTCTTTTTTTCAAGCCTTTGCTGCAGTATTTCTGAATGCAGCATGAATAATAGAATTAATGTATCTAGGCTTACAGTTCATTATTTTGGCTGAAGAAAAGTTGAAAACAGTTATTTAACCAACCTGAACTATTTTACCAGTGTAATTTTAAATGCTAAATTGATTTATTACAAAATATTTTGTACTCGTGTACTCAATAACAATAATA
>JAGGCT020002552.1:0-7500 GCA_017654935.2 Phymorhynchus buccinoides | reverse complement strand
AAATCACGTGTCCTCTTGCCATGAAGATTGTATTGTCAATGGCAATTAAAACATTTAAAGTGTCAAGTCTCTCTCTCTCTCTCTCTCTCTCTCTCTCTCTCTCTCTCTCTCTCTCTCTCTCTCTCTCTCTCTCTCTCTCGTTTACTGGCTTGCTCGAATTTGTTGGGGCAGGAAGACATGTCTGCCCCCCCCCCCCCCCCTCTCCTCTGGGCCGTGGGGCGGGGGTGGGGCAGCCGCCACCCCCTGCGCCCCTTCCACATATTCATACGCCACTGCACACACACACACGCACGCACGCACACACGTACGCACGCGCGCGCGCACGCACACACACACACACACTCATAGTATATAATGGATAAAACAAAACATTATTAAGTTCGTCTTTTTGTCATTACATGAGCTTAAATTAATTCGTCAGTCCAACAATGCAAACGTTTATAACGTATTAGTACAAGGATGCATACTATTATAAACAATTAGTAGTTGCAGTTTGAACTCTCCACACTGTGCTGTCACCCCCCCCCCCCCCCCCCCCCCCCTGCCCTCCCTGCCCTCCATGTTCCGTATATAATCGAGTTTTCAAACATGGAGAAATGCATACTCAATGAGTACCAAAAACTAACTAGCAGAAAACCCCCATAGAATTAGGCCCAGCACAGTTGTAGATGTTCCTTGAAAGATTTTATTTTTTAGAGCAAAGGGACGAGAATGAACCAGTAAGGCAGAAAGATTGACAATAAGTATAAGAAAAGGGGGGTGGGAGCAGAATCAACGAGAATGACAGATTAGAGGAATTTACAAGCACAGAACTTCCAGAAGGTGGGGCAACTATTTGTTGAAAGACCCCCACCCCCCCTCCCCAGTATCCTCGCAGGTGGAAAGACATTTCAGCAAAACAAGCACAGACACATGCGTGCGCACACAAAAGTATGCGCACACAGAAATACATGCACACACCATAGACTGGATCTAATTAAGTTTTGCTTGTTGCTGTGACAGCATTCTTTATAATCATGGGCCATGTCGACTTTTTCTTAATTATCAGGCATTAGACTACTTTCAGTTTTGTGATGGATTGAGGTTTTACAAATAATAAATTATTATTAATTATGAAATGATCGTGGGCCCCAAAGAGAAGAAGATTGTTGACTTTGGAACGTGATCTAGATCTATATTTCTTATTCTTATATTAAATAACACATCAAGATCACGTTGTATTCACAAATGGGCTAAACTATTTTTTATCTACACAGGGCTCCCAACCGTCCTGCAACACAAGGGATCCCAGGGACTCCTTCACTAACAGCATAGAGGGTCCTAGAGGCTAGAGGAGGGATAGAGGGTCCCAATAACATTGTGAATGCTAAAATGAATTTTTATAGTGCATCCCTGGGACCCCCTGCATTCTTTAAGAGCCTGAGGGTCCCTTAGAATTCTAGTACTTCATAGACCCCCAAACGGCAAATTGGGGTCCCTGGCAGCCCTGTCTTACAAGACTATTTCTAGCAATTTCGATCACACACGCTATACTAGACCATAGACCACAGACTAGACCAGGCAGAGAAGAAGAGCGATTGATAAAATATTCTAGACTACTCTAGTGCTTGCAGTCTTTCTGCCTGACAGACGTACCCCTTTGGTACAACAACAGAAGCATAAAAAAGATTATGGTGGTTGTTCAAATAAATAGGAAGGAGAAGACGCCCTGCCTCCTGATGCTGACAGTGACACTAGTGTTACTAAACTTACTTGTTAGATCTAGACTGAATTTCGTCGTCGAAGCAGACTTACTCACTGTGCTTATTGCTAGACTTACCATCGTCCTTCTATTTTGGGCCTGACACACATACTATCATTTCTGTTGTCTGCATCAAAACAAACAACAATAATCAAATAACTAAAAGGACACACTTTCAGTGCCAACTCAGTAAATCAGTGCGTGACATGGTTTGGGACTGCCATTTCAGAACATTTCCCAGCATTCTTATTTACCAAATATGGCGTGTATTTTAATTGCTTCCGATGTGAGAGGTCATTCAGGGTCAATCAAGGTGTGACAAAGTCAGTTTCAACCGTTTTATTATAAATCGGTGTCGATTAAAAGAAAAAAATTAATGGGGGTAGGCTCTTGGCTACAATACGAAGTCTTTCAGCCCAGTTTAGAGTCTTCTTGGAGTAACACTTTAAGGCCAGACTTGAATGCAGACAGGGATAAAGTGGACCGGAGGTAGAAGGGGAGCGAGTTCCAGATGGTGGGTACTTGATAGCTGAAAGAGCGGTGACCAAAGGACTTAAGTTTCATGCGGGGGACTTTGAGGAGTTTCTCGCTGCTAGAACGGAGAGTGCGGGATGGTTGATAGGTGATGAGATGGTTGGACAGGTATGTTGGCAAAGTGTTTTGAAAATGGCGGAAAGCGAGGATTGCTAGTTTGTACTCAATGCGAGCATGAATTGGCAGCCAGTGTAGTTTGATCAGAAGGGGTGTGACATGGGTTATTTTAGATTTCCTCAGGAAGAGTCTGGCTGCATTGTTTTGTATTCTTTGGAGACGATTGATTTGAACTGCGGGGAGTCCGGCTAGAGTTGCATTGCAATAGGGGAAGACGGGGTAAAAAGCGCATGGGCGGGTAAGAAGCCCACCCCAATTATCTCATGAAATGAAGCAAATTTCAGTCTCATTTTGCCCATGAGACGAACGTTAATGTCTAGCATTTGTCTCATGGGCAAATTTGACTGAAATTTTCTTTATTTCATGAAATAATTGGGGTGGGCTTCTTACCCGCCCATGCGCTTTTTACCCCGTCTTCCCCTAGTCAACTTTGGAAAAGACCAACGAACATACTAGTTGAGTGGCGGCTTTTTCAGAGAGTGAAGGACGGATTGAAGCAATCTGTCTCAGAGCGAGGTAGGCGGAACGGCACAAGTGGCTGATCTGGGTGTCCATGGACAAAGAACTGTCCAAATGGACACCCAGATCCTTCACGCTGTTTTTGAAGGGAATGGTATTTGTGCCAACCTGCACAGACGCGACGCTAACGTGGTCCAAGACTGAGCGCGAGCCAACAGCTACGGCCTCAGTCTTCTCGTCATTTAATTTGAGTTTGTTACTGAGCATCCAAGATTTTATGGACTGAAAGCAAGACTCAAAAGTGGAGATCAGATTTTGGAAAGCGACAGCCTCGGTTGCGTCAAGTAGTTGAGTGTCATCCGCGAATTTCTCATGAAGGATTTTGTACTGTTCTATGACTTCGGACAAGGGTTGAATGTACAGGGAGAAAAGAAGGGGACCTAAAACGGAGCCCTGAGGGACGCCAAATTTTAGGGGCACTGATGAGGAGACATTGCTGCCAATGGACACAGACTGCGTTCTGCCAGTCAGGTAAGACCTGAACCATTCTAGAGCAGTCCCAGTGACACCAAAGGACACTGACAACCTCTGCAGCAGAATGCTGTGATCTATAGTGTCGAACGCGGCACTGAGGTCGAGTCCCACTTATTTCCGTCCGTCCATCCGTCCGTGCGTGCGTCCTGTTTTCAGTTATCAATGGTCTCCTCGCTGTGTGTACAGCCGACACATTCCGATTTCGGAGTAGCTCGGCGATGCTGCGAGGGGACTTTGCAGCCGCTTGGCGTTGCACTTGTTTTGTTTTGTTTTCTGTCTGTCTGTCCCGAACCGCTTGACCGAATCCCTTCAAATTTTGTGTGGTGGTGTGTCACCATGAGAGAAAGGCATCTGCGGAAACCATTTTGCCGTCGTGACATTGACCTTGGCGTACGACCTTGAAAACCGACAATCTTTAAGGGGCCATAACTTCCACACCGTTGGTCTGAGTCTTCAAATTTGGCATGTAAGTACTTTGGCTTATGCCCGTTCTGATGATGGCATACCGATCAAGGTCAAGGTCAAGGTCCGGGAGATCGTTAGGCCTTGAAAGTGGTAGGGGTCTACTAATTGGGTTTTAAGCCATATTTTCCACATTTGTACTTGACAAAAGCGCTTCAGATTGTGTGTGGTACTGTATAACCTAGAGTAGAAAACACCCGAGCATAAGTTATCGCTATGCTGACCTTGACCTTGAAGTGTGACCTTGAAAACCGAAATTTCCTTCTTTGGGATATATATTTCTTGTTCAAGCTGTATCGTTTCCGGTTATGCCTGCTTCTCTTGTGATCAAGTCCTAACTTTCAGACAAGATTGTGTAAAAAGTGTGGGGCCTGTTGATATCAGTTGGAGCTTCAATAATGACGTCATATCAGTCTACTTTCATGACGTCATTTCTTAAACCCTGTCATTCCGTAGATTTTCTTCCATGGCAGTGGAAATAACGCGAGTAGGAGAGACAGTCGTGTTTCAGTAGACTCAAAAGAATGATTGTATCATCTGCATATAAATGCAGTGAAAGTATTAATACAGCCAACGAATGGGAAACACAACAGTGTTCAATTTGATTTTTTGTTCTTCAACACATGATGAAGGTGAATGCATTCCCGTCATTGGCACAAGGAATTACTTCTACAATAGAAATCGAAAGTTCAATTTTCAAACTTGTACCAAAAATATCTAGAGGGTCTGAGACATAATAGATATATAACCTACATTTTTAGCAATTGCAAGGCAAGACCATTTTTTTGGTCAAGTGTCGGAAACATTCCCATGTAGGCCTATGTGTGCGTGCGTGCGCGCACGTGTGTGTGTGTGGTGTATGTGTGCATGCGCATGTTTGTGTTGTGTGATGCGTTCATGTAGGCCCCTATATGAGTGTATGTATGCATGGTGTGTGCGCGTGCATCAGTGCGTGTGTATGTGTGTGTGTGTGTGTGCTTGTGCTGGGTGTGCGTGTTGTTTTTGTGTGTATGTTGTTGTGAATATTATGTTGTTATTTTATGCTTGTGAATTGTGTGACAATGCATACGTGCATTAGGCCTAGAAGTAGTAGTAGTCGCAGCAGTTGTTGTTGCTGATTGATATGTGTATTGTTTTGTCTGCTGATGTGATTGGATTTGTGTTTCATGGGGGGTTTTTCCATTCCAATTTTGTGTAAAGCGCCCTGTAGCCTACATAGTAGGATGGGCGCTATATAAATTTTCCTCATTATTATTATGAATAGCAATGGTTCCAAAAGTGATGAGTTTGAAAGAACATGGTTATGAAGGAGATAAACAGCTAGTATATGTCAAGGAGGAGAAGTGGTAAAGTGTGGAAGGAGGATGGGACCAAGTAACCTTTACTGATGAAACCAAGATAAAAGTTGACAACATTCAGCATGTGTGTGTCAGGAGAAGAGCCGATAAAGAAGTCTTACTGCACACGTCAAGCCAAATTCTAACCAAGTGGTAACTTTGAAGCTATGGTAAGCTGTTTTCTAGCCCATGATCCGATTGTGTTTGTCGATTAAAATATGAACAATGGGCTGTGTATCTGCATGCTGGATGAAAACCTGGATCTTTCTGTATATCCCCACATACTTTGTCAAGATTCAATAATCAAAAATGACACTAGCCCACTTTATGAAGCGTTTGCAGTCACAAGATTAAAGGACATATATCCTACACCTGGCGACCTACTGAAAAAAATTCAGAAACTTTGCACCACATATATATTTATTACGAAAGGAATTCAGAAATGAAAAAAACAAAAGGTCACTGTGCTCTTTTTTGAGTTATTGCCCTTTATAAATGGCGGTTTTCACAAAATGGCCAGAATAGCGTTATGTTGAAATAAACAGCTTTTCCTCCCATTTATAATGAATTGTCTGACTAATAGTAGCAATATTTGGGAAGTACATTCATAGGAGATAAAATCATGACAAAAAATATGTATAATATATTGTTATGTTCAATAATATTTTGATTAATTGACAAAAAGTGAGCCAAAAAGTAATAAAAATGTCATGTTTTTTACATAAAATCGCCCACGAAAAATATAATCCCAAATGACAACTTTACAAAAAACTAAAGTAACAAAGACAATTTACTAATAAACAAAATAAGCTAATAAAAAGGATAGGTCACCAAACTACTTTTACCGTTATTGACGTTTTTCTAACCCTACTCAAATTACGAATAATAGGCCTACAAGACAGCCTAGGTGACTCGTACATTACTCTGCTTCAGATTTAATTGATGAATAAACATTTCTGAGGGTTGTGTATATCTTTTCTATTAAATTTTGCTCTTTCTTCTTTTTATGTTTTTGTCCGTCACCACAGGTGAAGGACTTTGCGGTCGGCTGGTTTGTATTTTTGTTTGTTTTTTTTTTTTTGTATGTTTGTTGTTTGTTTGTTTTTTTCTGTCTGTCCCAAGGATATCTTCCGAACGGGTTGGCAGAATCGCTTCAAATTTTGTGTGGAGGTGTGTCACCTTAATAGAAACAGATCCGAACATGAATTATCAAGGTCAAGGTCATGACCTTGGCGTACGACCTTGAAAACCGAAAATCTTTAAGGGGCCATAACTTCCACACCGTTGGTCTTAGAGTCTTCAAATTTGGCATGGAGGTACTTTGGCTTATGCCCGTTCTGATGATGGCATACCGATCAAGGTCAAGGTCATGGTCCGGGAGATCGGTAGGCCTTGAATGTGGTAGGGGTCTACAAACTGGGTTTTAAGCTTTATTTTCCACATTTGTACTTGACAGAAGCGCTTCATTGATTGTGTGTGGTACTGTATACCCTAGAGTAGAAAACATCCGAGCAATGCAAAGATATTACACTGAAAACCATGTCTGTGCATAAATCTGAGATTCCATTTTCTTCTTCTGTGAAAAACCTGGGGAAATTCTCTAGATCAGTCCCTTACTATGGAAGTACACGTGAACCACCTCTGCAAAGTTTTGTACTTTCAGCTCAGAAGAATAGGCAAAATTCGTTCTTATCTCTCAGTTGACTCTGCAAACAAATTATGCGTCTCTTTAATTCTTTCTAGACTTGACTATTGTAACTCCCTCTGATCTGGCTGATCTTCCAGAAAAGCTGATGTCCAAACTCCAACGCATTCAAAATCACGCTGCCAGACTTGTCCTTAGAAAGAGTAAAAGATCCAGTGTTACTGAGCTACTGAAGACCCTGCACTGGCTCCCAGTGAGAGCCCGCATTGAGTATAAAGTTTATTGGCGATATTCTATTCTATTTCCGAGGGATAATACTATGTACGAATGTGTTATACTCTTAGTGTCACATCCTGACACAAAATTGGAAGAGATTCTGTGACTTCTGTCTTCTAGTTCACGAGATACAGCTTGAAGAATAAATATATAGCGCAAAGAAGGAAATGTCGGTTTTCAAGGTCAAACGTCAAGGTCAAGGTCAGCATGGCAATAATTTATGCTCGGATGTTTTCTACTCTATACTCTATACAGTACCACACACAATCTGAAGCGCTTCTGTCAAGTACAAATGTGGACCTTTGACCTATGACCTTCATTTTCAAACTTGTCCTAGGTATTCTTAGTATTTATCCTCATGCAAAATGCAAGAGTCCTTAGTCCCTCCGTTCAAA
>JAGGCT020002551.1:22500-25000 GCA_017654935.2 Phymorhynchus buccinoides | reverse complement strand
GTAATAAACTGAATGATCTTGAATTTTTGAAATATGTTAATGCGTTTGATTTTGTATGTTTAACTGAAACCTTTGCAAATAAAGCGTTTGATTACAGCATTATTTTTCTTGATTATATAAAATTTAGTTCACCAGCAAAAAAGTTGTCATTCTTTGGGATAAATTCGGGGGGAGTATTAGTGTTGGTTAGAAATTGCTTCTCTGAGTTAGTAAAAAATAGAGTTGAGAACCGGTTCAAAAATCCGAACCGGTTTTAAACCGGTTTTCCCTCTTCGAACCGGTTTTACCGAACCGGTTTTTAACCAGTACTCGCATCACTAGTTTCACCTATGCAAACACATATTTATTTGTCAGAATATTCACACACACGCACGCACGCGCAGACATACACACACACACACACACAATAAAGAAACTTAATATGACACACGCACACACTCAACTCAACACTCAGTCAGAGTCAAAGCCCTACACCACCACAAACTAGAAACAGCTACTCTTGGCTTACAAACACCCAATCTGCGCTGAGAATCAGTGTTGTTCTTCGAAACGATTGCGTTATTCTAAGAAAAACTGACTTTCAGTTTGCAGTTAAAAAACCGGTTCACAACAACTCCAACCGGTTTTTCGAACCGCGAACGTTTAGCACCGGTTTTTCGGTTCAAACCGGTTTTTCTCCCCACCTCTAGTAAAAAAGATTGAAGTGAAATGCGATAATTTAGTTGTGCTACAAGTGGACAAGAGCTTACTTCAGGTTGATAAAGATGTTTTGTTTATTGCTGGTTATGTTCCTCCTGAAGGAAGTCCTTTTTACAATGATTGTGATGTAAAAGATGGTATTCTTATTTTGGATGATGCGTTGCAACATTTGATTCAAGATGAAAATGCTTATGTTATTCTTTGTGGCGATTTAAATGCCAGAACAGGATGTGAGCAGCCAGTTGTGGATAACATGTCAGGTTATCTAAACCCTAGGGATGATAGTGATTGTGATGAACTTTATGCACGTCAGTCAAAAGATGAAATTGTTAATGGTTTTGGGAAAAGTTTATTGGATTTCTGTTTTACGTCGGATTTAGTCATTTTGAATGGTTGTTGTGAGCGAGACTCATTTGGAGGTTACACATATATTTCACCTCACGGGAGCAGTACTATTATTTTATTGTGTCTGAAGAACTAGTACCAGATTGTGATGTGTTACTGATAATTTACAATCTTGGCACCTCCCTGTGAAACTATGATGGAAGAAAGGAGTGACTGAAGAGAAAGAAAGTGACCAGAGAAAACGTGAAGAAGGGAAGATTGTGTGGAATGAAGAGTTTGTTGATTACTTTCCATTTTCCCGTTTTTGCCTTTCTTACGAAACATAAAGCTGTATTTTATTAACCTTTTTGCCTTTTTGGAATACTAACCCTGTCCCTAACCCTAGGCCATTATCTAATAGGACCCCCCCCCCCCCCCCCCCCCCATGTATTGCAGTACACGGCGCCATTTGGCACAGTCGTGGTTCATTGCGTTTTCCCGTCTTATAGGGGGGGGGGGGGTAGGGTTAGGGCTAGGGTTAGGGATAGGGTTAGTATTCCAAAAAGGTTATTAAAATACAGCTTTTAGGGGTTTATGTTTGGCAAGAAAGGCAAAAACGGAAGCTTGCAATTAACCGAGAAATACAGGGTGTGTGGCACATCTTGACCTTTACCTTTGAGTTGTTACAAAAGCATAAGACGGGAAGAAATAACCCCTCTCTGTTCCAACCTGACCCAGTTTCCTACTCCCCCTCCGTTATCCCCACCCATGAGTTCCCACCTCTTACTGCTGGTGACATCAACACCACGACTGTCTGCGAATCGGGGGCACAGCCTGCTGTCAGTGATGACGACGTGACTGATGACACGGCAAACACAGAGGCTGCATCAAACGGGGCCAAGAAAACGACAACAAAAACAAATGAGAAGCAGATGACAGCATCAAAACAAACGAACAACGAGGGCCAGGGTCAACACGCGACGACCAATCAAAACGAGGGGTCCCCAGACGACACAGGAGGAAAACAACACACACACCCGAGGGAAAGTGGACTGGCCCACGAGACGGTACGACCCAGTAGGCGTTATTCAACAGCTGAGGCCTATTTTTAAACACTCTTTTGGATCAGTGTTAGCAGGTCTTATTTGCCTAATTTTTCCTAAATTGAGGTCACAAGGAGATGAGAGGCGCTAAGAAATCTTAAAGATTAGTTAGACTGAGAGATGCCTTCTCAACATGCGAGAGCAGATGTACAAATGTTATAAATATATTTTTAAACACTCTTTTGTTTGTTATGAGATTTCAGAGAGAGAGAGAGAGAGAGAGAGAGAGAGAGAGAGAGAGAGAGAGAGAGAGAGAGAGAGAGAGAGAGAGAGATTGATTGATTGATTGATTGAATTTTATTTATAGAGGGTAATAGAGTAAGCAATAACTTGCTTTTTTACATCCAGCCCTCTGGACAGAATACATATATAAA
>JAGGCT020002551.1:5000-17500 GCA_017654935.2 Phymorhynchus buccinoides | reverse complement strand
AACTTATCTATTTTACCCAAAATGTTCTTCATTTTTCTTTTCACCTTGTGCTGGTTTGCTTAAATTATGGACTTTTCGGCCTAGTACAGAGAAGACACCATTCTTTTATCAGAAATGTCTTCCTGTTGGGGTTGATCCACAAGATAGTGTTTGTTAGTAGATATACATACTGACGAGAATTCCATAAATTCGAAAGAGATCTCTCTATGTACTTGCTCATACACTGTCTGTCCCCCATTGGGACAAAAAGTAAACCAGCACAATCTTTTACTTTTATTTTACACAGCTAGTGGTGTTTGTGGTTTATTTGATCAAACACACTTATCTTGTGAGATTCGTCACAAGAGCTACCTCACCCCGTCTATAAAATGACGGCAGTAGATGAAAGGCCCACATGAAAACAATACCGCGGCCCGTCTACAGAATGACGGCAGTAGATGAAAGGCCCCATATGAAAATTATCACAGTACATCGCCCCGTCTACAGAATCACGGCAGTAGAAGAAAAATTAAGAAGAAAATTAAATCCGATTAAAACAGTACTATCAATATTTTTATCCAAAAAAAACACTTAATAAAATAGCAATATTTCTGTGTAGGTTTTTTTCAACCTTCGACGGGCAAAGCACCAGGGCAACTGAATTTGATTAAAAGTGAGTACCAGAAAAGATGCTTTCATCAATGTTGATTTTTTTTAAACCGTTTGTGGAAATGAGATGCATAGCAAATTAATTAACGTATAAGTTAATAAGTTAACCATTTTATAAAAAATAAAAATAAATCACGCACACAAACCGAAAAGCAGCGGTTTTTTAAAAATAATTTTACTGTTTGTGGAATTGAGATGCACAGCAAAAAACACACCACCCAACTACTCCCGTCATCACCACTTTAAAAAAAATATATACAAAAATAACGCGCACAAACCAAAAGTAATATTTCTTACGTTGAGAAACGCTATCAGAGTTCGTGAGAGCCGTCAGAAAATAAAAATAATAATAATATTAACAAAAAATGAAACAGTAATAACTAAAGACAAATTATTTGCAGTTAAATTTAATCATTGCGAGATAAGTATTAAGATGAAAATCTCAGGTCAACTTACCTGTTTCGCATAAAGCAGGTTTCGCAGGTTTCGATCCGTTAGGAATAGGAGGCATCTTCTACTTTCCCAAGAGCGAGATACTCCGATTTAAACTGTGAAATCGTTGCTTGTTGCAAGAAATGAAGAAATATGGTAGCAAGAACTCGGTTATATTATGCTTTACGTCCTCCCGGTCAAAGCCATATGGGACATTACTTTATACTTTTGGATACTGGGAGAGGGGGAAAGGGAAAGAGAAAAAGAGATTTCTATCTGCTTTAGATTTTTGTTTCTTTTTACAGATGTTTTATCTTGAATAAGGTCAAGTTTAATTTTTAGGAGCCATGGCTCGTACGAGACTACTATATAAGACTTTTAGCTGTACCTCTCCTGGCGAGAGCAAATGATTAAAATTTCAGGACCACTTTACTTTTAAAAGAACAAATTTGATGAAAGTTTTAAAATTCTAATGAAGGTCTAACGAGAAAAAAATATTTACACGTTATTTGTTTATTAACTTTTATTTGTCCAAAATCTTGTTAAAAAGATTTCCACTCAAAGCGGAAAACTATTTGTACAGAGCTAAAAGGGGTGTTTTAGATTTTACATCGAGTGTTTTCACAAAACTTTTACAGGATAGGAGAAACGAGGGTCCCTAAATAAATCAAAATACACAAACAAAAAATACCACGGACTCTAAAAAGCACTAACATATTTTGGCCGAGTCCGGGCAGAAAAAGTTATGAACAAAGGCTATCCCCCTGTTCCTTATATTCTATTTAAGTGGACCCTGCGTTTCAAATTATATTTCAAAGTTATGTACATTAATTGTTAAAAGCATAATTTGTTGTTAAAATATATTTAAAATATGCCAGTTTTAAAACTAGTGATTACTGACGGGGCTAGTTAACGATTCATACTTGTTTGGGTCGGAGGGAGGGAGGTAGAGGGGCCCCTCCTCCCCGGCCAAAACAGTGGTAGGGTGTCGCTATATGGGTCCTACGCTAAGTGCGGGGGGGACCCATTGGGATAACCCTGACCGTAAATTGGTTCTTAGCCGAAAAATTAATGCTTGAATAGCAAAAGGGACCTGGAGGAATAAGCCTTTACGTTCGATCTGGCTATCAACGTCCCTGGTTATCGCGTATGTTTCGAGTTCTTGTTTCCATACTTTATGGCTTGCAGCCTTCAAAATGTTCTTCATTTCATTAATTGAAAAACCAATGTTAGTAGGAGTGCCTTCCCGACCGACCGCCACGGTCTTAGCCGCCCGTTTGGCCAGGTCGTTTCCTGTGATTCCACAGTGGGACGGGATCCATGTCACTGCAATATTTACTCCTTTAAGTTTTAGCTGGTGTATAACGTATCTTATTTCGTATATTAATTCCAATCTGAGTTTGGTGTTGCCCTGCAGAGCTTTCACAGAGGATAGGGAATCTGTCAGGACAACAACATTAATCAGTGGATTAGAAAATGTATTTATATAAGTGACAACTTCCAGGATGGCCCAAAGTTCTGCACTAAAGATGGAGATTTTGTCATTTAATTTAAAACACTTAGAAATCTGTAGGGATGGAATTGAAAAAGCGCATCCTATTTGATAGTTTATTTTCGAGCCATCTGTATACACAAGTAAGTAATTTTGAAGGCCAGCTATTTTTTCTTTTGCCGCTATGGTAAGCAAATTTAAATCGTTTTGTTTGGAATATGATTGGTGCAAATCGCCTCCTCCCGTTCCCACTGTGGAAAATCATACTGTGTTCTTGGAGTAACTTCCTCCAGTCTTATTCCGGTCTCATCAAACAGGTGTTTAGTGAATGTGACTGGGTCAATCGTCTTAGCAAATAGACGAGGTTGCTTGCGCTTTACTCTCGTCAAAATAATATTAGATGACTCTAAATAGTCGTCAAAAAACTCCTTAGATGATCCTTGTTTGGAGGAAAAGAGTCTTATTAAACTGGAGGCACAATGTAGCTTCATATAGTGATCCAGAGAAAGCCAATCGACGTCTCTATACACTAAATAGTTGATGGCATACCGTGGAATACCCAACGCTATTTTTAAGGCTTTAGTTTCCACGGCTTGCAGCCGTTTAAATTGGGATTTATACATTGTGTAAAAGGCTTCCATCCCGTACTGGAGGCGGCTTCTCACCAAAGTTCGGGTTAGGTTCGTTAAAAATGTAGCATCCTTGGCCCAAGCTTCCTTGGAAACAACTGTTAAGAAGTTAAGGGCCCTAGAGGCTTTCTTGATAGTGTGTGAAAGATGCACTGATCATGTCAAGTTAGAGGACAAAACCACTCCCAAAAACTTTACATGAGGACTGGATTGAACCTTTATCCCAAGAATATCTATCTGAGAATAAAATTGCTTTGAAGTTGAGTTTGAAAAAAACATAAATTCACATTTATTTAGGGAAAGGGTAAAGCCGTTTCCCCTTAGATAACTGGCTATAACTGTAGTATACTTCTGATGTTGCTTGAAACATTTTTCAGTAATAGTATTATTTCTTCTGGAAGTAAGAGTCCAGATAGCTATATCATCAGCGTACATGGAAATGCGTGTTCCTTTAAAAGGAATAGACTTCATATCATGCAGCATGATGTTAAAAAGGGTTGGCGCAATTATACTGCCCTGAGGCACTCCCATGTCTACGCTATGGGTTCTGGAGAGTGCCTGGCCTACTTTGAGTCATGTTGCGATTTTGGAGGAAAGAGCAAATAAAATTGAACATATTTCCCTCTATGCCAAGGTCGCTAATTTTTTGGAGCAACCTCCCATGCCAGACGGAGTCATAGGCTCCCTTTATGTCGAAGAAGGTTGCAAGAACCCTTTTTCTCCGACAGAAAGCTTTTCTGACGTGGGAGGTCAGCTTACAAACATGTTCCATGCAGCTTCGATGTTTTCTGAAGCCTGCCTGGAAAGTGGGGAGAATGTTATTTTTTTGTAAAAAGCATTCCAATCGCTGTTTTACGATTCTCTCATACACCTTACCCAGGTGAGGGGTGAGGGAGATAGGTCGAAAGCTCTTGGGATCCTGTCTTGGTTTCCCAGGTTTCAGGATCCCAATAACCTGCGCTTCTTTCCACGAATAATGACAGTATGAATGTAGACAATGATGTTACACAACAGGGTGGTGAGAAAATTGTATGGAGGGATGAATGTGCCAATGTTTATAAGAATGAGCTCGAGAGTGATGAATTTCTAAACAATTTATTGATGGCTACTAATGTATTGTCTACGAATGTCAATGATGGCTTAAACCAATTTGTAAGCGCATTATACAGTGCTGCAGCATGCATGGTTCGATCAGTGAGACATAATATTAAACAATTCAATGGTTGGTTTGACTATGAATGCATACAGAAACAGAAAGAAGTTAAACGATTACTAAAGAGAGCCCAAAGATGCAAAAAAGAAAAAGACAAAAAAGAAAAAAGAAAAGAATATGCAGTATCTCGAAAGGAATATGTTAAGTTAAGGAAAGCAAAAGAAACAGAGTTTGAGGAACAGAGATTAAAGACACTGAGAGACTCTATGAACGACTAAAAAACATTTTGGTCTGTTCTCAGATCTGTAAACAGGAATAGACATATCTATAACGACATTTCTATTGAACAGTGGTATAATCACTTTGGGGCACACACACACACACACAATACATTTTTATTTCCCTTTATAAAATATATATACTCATATACAATGTGGCGGTACCATAGCCGATGAGGTTTAGCCGAGGCGTGGTTACGGCTACTTCTGTCTATGTTGTTAAAAACTCGGGACTTTACTGGTGTTGCACTGCCTCCAGGCATTGCAGCCAGCATTGTTCCCTCCATCTTTGTATTTACAAATGTCCCATATGTGTCTATGACCGAGAGGACGTAAAACACAATTTTTTCAACATACATTTTATAAGATTAATGTTAAGAACTGTATGTAGGGATCCCTGTCTTTATAAATTAAAAAGTACAAACCCAAATATACGGGTTAATAGGAGCCTAACTATTGTGTCAGTGAAAGAGATAGTAAATGACACATTTAAATTCATATTTGTGAGAGAAAAAAAAGGCAGGCGGTTTTCCGTTTGTGGTGCTTTCTATCGTCAAAACAACAAAGGTGTTTTTGTATGGTACGTAATAACATTATAATCTGACTATACAAATGAAGAAAAAAAAGAATTAGCCCTATATATTTTATTAAGCCTACGTACACGCGAAAATAATAAACAGTCATCCGCTTTTTCCCATTCAAAGCGCCCTCATACAAGAGCGATAGAGTGCTCTCTGGTCTGAAACAGACACACATGGAATATTAGTAGTAGTAGACTTTGTGACGAAAGAATGTTCCCTGGTGTTGAGAGATGACTTTGGTAGTAGCCCTATCCTGTTTGATTTCCTAGCCAGCCACATGTTGCCTTGACTGAGCATCGTTTGCTATGGCACAAGGGGTGGGGGTGGGGGGTCAAGAAATTTAAAAAGCTGTCCTATCAGTCTTAATCGGCCATCACTGGTGCTGGTACAAAAAGAAGGGTGGGGGTGCAGGCAGGCGTGAAAGGTTGGCTTAGAGGGGAGGTATGTTGACTGGCCATTACATGCTTTGGAACAAGCAAGGGGGCGAGGATAGGAGGGGGGGGGGGGGGGGGGCAGGGGGGCAGAGAATTTAGTGGAAGACCACAGATCTCTGGGGCAAGGTGTGAGGCCTTAATAACTGAACCCCCCGTGGGGACACCGGGGGGCCTTTTGTATAAATAGTTCCCCCACCTTTTGGAAGTTCTATGCTTGTAACTTCCTCTAATCTGTCACTCTCTTTGACTCTGCCTTTTCCCTTTGCTTACTGTCATCTACTATCTTTCTGCCTTACCGGTCCATTTCCCTGCCTTGTTTCACGAAACGCTTTTAAAAACATTTCATTCAGCCGAAGTCTGACTTGCTGGGCCTAACTATTTCTTAGTTAGGCGCATAACGGCGGCACGACGCACCTGCGCTCATAATTGACAGGAAACTGTCTGAGCGATCAAAGAATAAGAATAACTGAACACCCCTTACTTTGGCACAAAAGCGGCGGGGAGGTACGGGGCGGGGAGGGGGGGGGGGGTTAAGGATCTGAGAGCATGGACAGGTGATTTCATCAACTTGTTTATTTGAGAATAACGCAGCACATAGATAGTGTTAGGCAAAACCCGAGTGATGTAATAGGGACCGTCATATTTCTGCTGCAATTTGGCAGAAAGTCATGGTGTCTTGTGAGAGCATTGCACCAATACCTGCTGTCCCTCTGTAGCGTGGCTGCCGGCCGGTCTTTTTGTCACACAGGACCTAGTAGCGCTGCTGAGCTGTAGTGATATTTTCCGAATGGACGGGCAGTGGATTACACTGTGGACATGTGGCGGTTGTAGTATCCGCCGGCAGCGGGGGGTGAATGAGGGGAGGATGAGGAGTGGGAAGGGGACAGCAGAGGATGGTACTGATCATGGACAATATAGGATCCGTGTACTGATTGAATGGTAGGGGGCTGGAAGAGGTAGTGACTGATTTTTCAATGGCGTGTTTCTAGCTGCTGAATGGTTGTATCAGTAGGTGTTGTGGTGAGAGAGGGAAGGTCGGGGGTGGGTGGGTTAAACTCAGGGGGGTCTTCCATGGAGGGTGGGTGAGGCATACGGCTGAGTGCATCAGCGTTGTGATGCACACGACCAGGCTTGTGAATGATCTCGAAATCAAAAGATTGCAAGAAGTCATAAGTCATAAGCGTCTTTATTGTCCATTGGCATTGTGCAAAGAAACATGGACATTTGTCTTCCATCGTGGAAAATAAAAATATTAAATAAAAGTATGAAACATAAATTCACATTGCTATTTACAAAGAGACTATGTAACTCTCACACCACACCCAATCATTCATCCGCTCTCGGCTATCTTGCTCACTCATCATGCAACCCACCACCACTTCCGCCTTCATCTGTGGTTTAAACCAATCTTTAATATTTTCAAACAACACATATAACAGAAAACAAAATAGAGCAACAACAAGCTAGTACTTATAGCATGCTCCTGGTTTAAACAAAGTTTAACATAATACATTGCAGTGCACACAAATTATTGTATGATCACTATTATTGTATAGCGTGCTCCTGGAATATTTCATGAAAAACTATTTGATGAATGACAGACTGTGGAGAAACAGGGATAAATCTTGACATAGTTTACAATATTCAAAACATTGCTTTAAATATTGTCTACGCCAGGCCACCATAGTTAATCACACTATAGCTGGTGAGGAAAATATTCATATAAATGGTGACCTGCACGTTTGATATTAAAAGAAATCATAATACATTCTGAATAAATGGGAAACAAACATCAAAAAATCTAAATCTGCAGCTTGATGAAATGAAATCATGGACTGTTTCTACTATTAGAATATTGGCGTCACAAGGTAATTCTGGCTTTCCATTTAATTGAATGTGGACAGAGCGGTGTTCAGTCAACAAATTTAAGAGAGTATAGTATTAGCTCGATTTTCTTGGAAAAGAGGACAATATATCATAATATAGATCACTGATCCCAAGGCGGAGGCGGCAGTGAATTATCTGTTCTTTTCTGTCACCAATATAAAAGTTGTTCTTGTTGTTCAAATGTCAGCGGAAAAAAACATATCTATTCTGAGCGAGAAAGAGAGTAAGCGAGTCCTTCTGGTCTGCAGTTAGGTCAGAATCCACTGAATCTATCCCTGATTTTGCTAACATGGTTTGGGCCTTTGCAAGTTGGCGGGGGTCAGCATCAACCGAAGTGGATAGCACCTGTGCAGATGCGTCCGACAAGGGCCCCAGATCTTCCGCAATTTCTTGAAAATAGCCAAGTGTGTCCCTGGGTTTTAATGCCACTGGGGAAGAAAAAGTATTTCGAACCACACACATGGCTTTATTATCAGATAAGGTAATCAGTGTTCTGGCCACAATCACCTTTTTGTTAGAAGGCTCAATGACCCCTAATGTTTTCCTGGTAGCCAATGTGACACACATAGGGAGCATTACTTCAGAGTAGGGCAGAATATAGGTGGCTCGTAAGACATGCACAGGTGAGTTGTCCAGTGTGTCAGTCGAGAAGGGGACAACAGTCAAGCCATTGAACAGGTGGAGCTGTCCTGTGCGAAAATGAAGAGACGCTTGATGCGTTGTGAGGAACTCGATCCCGAGAATCAAGGGACAAGATAGATTATCCAACGCAATGAAGGAATGGCACACACGTCATGAAGAGCAGGCATTTTCAAGGTCAACTCCACTTTCCCCACTACTCGTATCCAGCGGATTGACTGGTGGGGCGTGAAACCACACACAAGACCACTTCACGTGGTCAACCATTGGAAGGTGTCAAGTGGCGACTTATCGCTGTTTACACCGTCAAACCGCAAGCCTGATCCGTTAGCATTAAGACAGAGGCCTACGTCCTGAGCAGGCTTGCCCTCTTACATCTCCGGTGTCAATGGGGTGGGCAGGTGGAGGGCGCGGTTGGAAGGTGGGTACAACTGTCCCGGCACGTGCTGGGCCCCAAAGTGAAAACCGCTGCTGGACATACGAGGATACCCGTTCAATGCGGCGAGTGCTGCAAAAGACCAAAATACGGACTGAGCAGAGGATGCAGGAGTGCGTGAAATACTCTCCGATGTGGAAATACAGTGGAATCCGCTTTATCGGCCACTTTTGGGACCAGGCAAAATGTGGCCGATAAAGCGATTCGGCCGATAAAACGAACATCGAAATACTGTATGACGCAATTATGCAAGTCAAAAGCAATGACGTCAAATAAAATCTGTCAAAACACAAGAGTTCATACAGTACAGTGTATGTGTACTGTATGTGAACACTTTATTAATCCTACAACTTGACAGAAGCACGGGTAAAAGACAATGATTTTGTTTTCTTGAGTGATTTTAACGCCATGCAGGGTCTTTCAATTGACAACAGCTCGCCTTCCAACTTCACACTCAGCCATGTAAACGTCAAAAGCGTGTTGTCAGTTTGTTTGTTGTTCTCCCTCTCAAAAAGGGGGGGTGGGGGGTAAAGAGGAACTATTAGAGAGAAAAAGTGGCCAATAAAGCGAAATTGAAGATGTCAGCTTTGGCCGTTAAAACGAACAAAATAACACATGCTTAAGAAAAAAAAATTCCGTATATTAGGAAATTGGCCGATTATCCGAAGGCCGATAAAGCGGATTCCACTGTAGTGGAAAAGGACCCAAGTACGTTAGTACCCAAGCACCACCCAAGTACCCAAGCACCACCACCCCCATGCCGAAAGTTGTATGGATTGACAGCTTGTTCTTCTTATGTATTCGTTGCCATGCTCCCCATACTCTTACATTCCCCCAAAGTGTGTACAGTTACTTCTATATAAAGAAGTTGATCCCCACCACAGAAAAAGAAGAAGAAGATTGTTTACCGATTCCTCTCTCTCTTTCTTTCCAAGGAAAAAAGATCCTTATTAGCACACACTGTTGTTGTTGCGTGTTTTTTTAAACAGATATTAATTGTCGTTTTAGGGGGGTGCTGTCATTTTCATATGCCATGACATGTAAAATATGACGTGTAAAGGCATTTTGACGAATGCCGGTCAACTCGGCCTTTTACCAGGTCGGCTTTGTGCCAACTTGGCCTCGGGAGCAAGTCAACTCGGCCTCAAGTCCTGTGCATTTAGTCCTGGGGTTCACTCGTCTGCCAGGAAAAAACGTGCACATCTATTCGTATCAATGATAATTATCAGCGATGATATGTGGTTAATGTGATGTTGAGATGGCTTTCATACTGTTGTGTGAATGGAGTCGTTTGCATCCTCAGACAAGAATACACAGACACACAGATACAGGCATGCGCCCAGACAAACACAGAGAGAGAGAGAAAAAAACACCCAGACACACACATGCTCTCTCTCAAGGCATCAGCGTATCTCGTGACTAAAAAAAACCGAGGTGGGGGGAGACATCTCTGCAGGATGGACACTACATGTAACACTTATCTGTGACTCTTGGCGACGGTAAAGGATTTCTCGCTTTACCGCGAAAGAACTGAGAAACTCTGACCAACATCTATAGTAGACAGTGGTCAATTTCGGACGATGATGTGACCGCCAGGGGCATTCAAATCAGTAGGGGCTTAGTGCGTGATAGTCTTAGTTAAGAGAGAGAGAGAGAGGGAGAGGGAGGGAGATGCGTAATCAAAGCCTTTAAAATCAGCCACTTTTCGAGGCTAACCTTATTGTCGATAGGAGAAACTAAAAGTAGATTAAAAGCAGCAGCGTTCCAAGAGTGGAGCAGGGAGTTAGAAATCTACGCCAAAGCCCACTCTTGGGATCATACAATAGTAAAAGGCGGCCTGTTTTTGCCAATTCAACCATCTCTTCAGTCTTTAATTTTTAGATTAAGAACACGATCCAATCCATGCACTTTTATAGAAGTTAAATGTGAATGTGGTAAAATCCTTGAGGTGGATCACTTATTTGACCCATGTACTAATATTATAACTGAACTTGAACCATTAATGAAAAAACTAAAAATAAATAATATAACTTTTTTCTAAATTAATAATGCAGAGAAATACTATAGAGGGGTGGGCCCCTATGGTCTGGCTGGCCGGAGCCTTAGTCCAATCATCTTTTGGCCAATATTTTTAACCAAAGGAAGTATTGAAATAACAAAATAATATTTAATCGTAATATTTAAACATAATTATTAATAGACGGGGATAGGGTCCCTCCGGACAGCGGGCCGCGCACCTAACTACACTCCAATCCCATTTCCAAAAAAATTCCCTTTTTAATGCTCGGCATGTATTGCACAGCGCAGGTAAAACTCTTTTGAGTTTGAGTTCATTTTACTCCCTTCCCTCCAGTAGATGGGTGTGCGGCGCAACCTCCGGAGGGGGGCTTTCGTAGTCGTGACCGTGTATTTACGGTCAGGGTAATCCCTATGGGTCCCCCCCGCACTTAGTGTTGGACCCACATGGCGACGCCCTACCACTGTTTCGCCCGGGGAGGAGGGGCCCCTCTACCTCCCTCCCTCCAGCCCAAATAAGTAGGAGTCGTTAACTAGCCCCGTCAGTAGTCACCAGTTATAACATTGATATATTATAAAGATATTTTAACAACAAATTATGCTTTTAACAAAAAATGTACATAATGTCGAAATACAATTTGAAACGTAGGGTCCCCTTAAATGGAACATAAGGAACAGGGGGATAGCCTCTGTCTATTATGTTTTTGCTTTCCACCCTCAGTACTATGATTCTTCTATTTGTATAAAACGTTTTCTGCCCGGACTCGGCCTAAATATGTTTCAGTGCTTTTTAGAGTCCGTGGTCGTTTTTGTTTGTAAATTTTGATTAATATAGGGACCCTCGCTTCTCCTAACTTGTTGGATTCTTATCAAAACATTTGATAATGTAAAATCTAAAAGTTATTTTTTATTCTGTACAAATAGTTTTCCACATCAAGTGGAAACCTTTTAAATGATAAATTATTGAAGAATAAAAGAAAGATGTAAATATTTTTCTCGTTAGACCTTACTTTGAATTTTAAACCTTTATTAAACTTATTTTAGAAAAGTGGTCCTGAAATTTTAATCATTCGCTCTTGCTAGGAGAGGTGCAGCTAGAAGTTTTTATTCAAACAATTTATATCAAAAGTAAAATATTATAATATAGAGTAGTCTCGTACGAGCCATGGCTCCTAAAAATAAAACTTGACCTTTATTCAAGATAAAATATTCATAAAAATGAAATATAACTAAAGTAAATAGAAATATTTTTTCTATGTCCCTCTCCCCCTTATTTTCCAAAATCTAAAAGTAAAAAGTAATGTCCGATATGGCTTTGGCCGGGAGGACATAAAGCATTATTTATAATGTAAACGCCCATTTAACATTTTAATCCAAGTCTTCTTCTTTCGTTCAGATTGCATCTTGTTTCGGAAACCTTCATCATTTCACTGAAAATTGCATATTTTGTGAGGAACCCTATTTGGTTGTCACCTTTGGCTATCCAAATTCTGAATTCAGAACGAGATTTGGTTTTGAGCTTTCGATTCGTGTCAAAACAATCCATTAAACTGGACCCTGGAGATGTTTATGGAACCCAGGCTTTATTTTAGTAATGAAAATGACAATTATGCAATTTGTGTTTTTTTAATAATCAATAATTGATCACCATACAGTGTTCGTTTGAGCTGCCATAGATCATTTCAGAAGAACTAGACCCACGGGCGCCTAAACATTGAGTAAACAAAATTAAGCTTTATAATGTTTACTATGTACAGATAAAATGAAAACAGTTAAACTTAATCCAGTAACAAATTAACCTCATAAAATAAAACTCAAACTGACCCGACTGTAAACAATTCCAACTTGAGAAGATAATTGTCAGCGTTTGGAGTA
>JAGGCT020002551.1:0-2500 GCA_017654935.2 Phymorhynchus buccinoides | reverse complement strand
TCTCTCTCTCTCTCTCTCTCTCTCTCTCTCTCTCTCTCTCTCTCTCTCTCTCTCTCTCTCTCTCTCTCTCTCTCTCTCTCTCCGTCTGGGCCCCTCTCTCTCTCTCTCTCTCTCTCTCTCTCTCTCTCTCTCTCTCTCTCTCTCTCTCTCTCTCTCTCTCTCTCTTTAATCACAAATAAATTTATATCTAATGATGAACGCCATTCACACAAACTCATGTTATCTTTGCCGAGCATTGACCCTTTCAAGTCAAGCCTAACCTATTCTGGTGGTACTTTGTGGAACACGATCCTCGCTACTTCAACAATCAAGGGTAGTTTGAACACTTTTAAACAAAACTACCATAAACTGTTGATGACAGAGTTTGGTAATTCAAAGTAATAAATATTTATTCTAGTCCTCATAATCCATAATTTGTCACTAGCGCCAAATCGATGTTCTCATTTCATATGTTTTCATGTGTCATTGATTTTTCATTATTATGATGTGACATGATATGTATGGTTATTGATGTTAGCGTCGACTTTTGTTAGTGTGTCTGTGTGTGTCTGTGTCGGTTGTTGCATGCGTGCGTGTGTGAGAGTGTGTGCGCGCGCGCGTGTGTGTGCGCGTGTTTTCTTGGTATTTTCATGTACTTTTTCTTGCGTTTTTGGTCTACATTATGATTTACTAGCAATGTTGTTTATTCATGAATTTTGTTTTGCATTTTCTCTTTTCTGATGGCAAGATGTAAAGAAGCTATGTTTATTCTTAACCATCAATAAAAAAAAAAAAAAAAAAAAAGATTCGTTCGTTCGTTCCCTCTCTCTAAGTTTCACAACTGCGTGCGAAGATCTTGTAAACAAGTCCAAGAGAGCAGTTTTGAGCATACGTCATAGGCATCTTACGCACAAGCTTGATTGTAGTTCGTTTAATGTATTTAAAAAGTTCAGTCCATTTTACAGTATGAATATGAAATATGGGCCTTTGAACGAGATGAGATAGTTGACAAATTACACTTGTATGCTTTGAAAATATTCTTCAATGAAGATACTCGTACTCCTAATGATTTAGTTTATGGAGAGCTGGGGAGATATCCTATTTATTTGAATTCTTACGTTAAATGTATTTCTTACTGGCTTAAACTGACAAGGATGGGAAACCAGAAATTGCCTTTTAAAGCTTATTAAATGTTACAGGATCTTGATACTAAGGGTAAAAAAACTTGGGCTACAAATGTTAGAAAGTGCTTGCATTCAATTGGTGATGGTGGTGGTGGTGGAGGTAGTAACAGTAGTAGTAGTAGTAGTAGTAGTAGTAGTAGTAGTAGTAGTAGTAGTAGTAGTAGTAGTAGTAGTAGTAATGGTGGTAGTAGTGATGGTGTGGTGGCGATGGTGGTGATGGTAATAGTAACAGTAATAGCAGTAGTAGTAGAAGAAGTAAATTGTAGTGAAAGAGGTGTTTTCCATTTCTTTATTTGTTTGTTTGTTTATTCGGCTGGATAGCTTTCTGTTCTGTTTGTTTGTATTGCTGATGTTGATGCTTTGCCTACCATGTTGTTGCTATATTACTGTTAATCGTTGTTTCTGTTGGCGATTTTCCTGTGTCTCAATGTTCATTTATAGTATTAGGTTACGGGTATATGCATTTTGCATTGTCAAGAACTCGGTTTAAGTCTGTAGTCTGACCCCAATGTTCGAGCACAAATACTGAACTCTGACTTAGAGAAAATTATTACGTGGTCTAGACTTTGGAAGGTGACTTTTAATGAAGGAAAAACTGATCTGTTAAATTTCTGTCGTGGAAACAATACATTTTTACCCTTGAAGTTTGGCAATGTCTGCATACAAAGTTCAGAATCACATAAACATTTAGGTATTATACTCCAAAATAATTTCAAATGGGATTTACAAGTTAAAAGTATAATCAGTAAAGTTACTATGTTGAATTCTTGTTTAAAAACTTATAAGTACAAATTAAATAGGAAGGCTTTAGAAATTATGTACAAGTCATTTATATTACCACATTTCGATTATGCTGATATTATTTGGGACAATTGTACAGATGCACAAAGTACTTCTCTCGAACATTTACACCTCGATGGCATACGGACTATCCTTGGAGCTGTTAGGGGAACAAGCCATCACAAATTGTATCAAGAATCTGGTATTTGTACCCTCAAAGAAAGAAGAAAAAGACACAAACATATTCATTACTTTAAAATTATTAACCACTTATGTCCTTCTTATTTATTTGATCAGATTCCCGAACTTGTTTCAGAACGAAATCCATATCCTAGAAGACGACCACTTGAACGATCTGTCCCAAAGTCAAACACAGAACTATATCGTAACTCCTTCGTACCTTCAACTACCGCACTCTGGAATGATTTGCCAGATTCTGTCAAGAACAGTACCTCCTTGAGTCAGTTTAAATATACTTTAAGCATCAATGATCCAATTGTCCCAAACTTCTATTATCCTGGTGACCGTAAAGAACAAATAATACACTGTAGGCTACG
>JAGGCT020002550.1:20000-25000 GCA_017654935.2 Phymorhynchus buccinoides | reverse complement strand
GAGTGGCACAGTGGTAGAGCATTCGCCTCGTGTCAAGTAAACCCGAGTTCGAACCTGGGTACAGGGGATTTTTCCTTCCTCATCACCAGGCCTTATAGTCACAACGTGGAGTCTTTCGGATGAGACGATAAACCGAGGTCCCGTGAGCCCATGCACTTAGCACAAATTACGAAAAAATTTGATCAAAAAGTACCCCCACCCACCCCTTCCTTCCTCATCAGTCACACCAAAATCGCATGCAAAAATAAAAATAATAAAGAAGTGGGTGGCCCGCTCTGGCTGCGACGCGCTCTCCAGGTGGGAGCAACCCGATTTTCACAGAGACGCCTATGTGACTATAAAGTACCTAATACCTAAGGTCAAAATCACTGGACTCGAAAATGCTGCCGCGCGGATGGTGATCTAGCGTGTCACGCTCTAGTTCACTTTCGTATAGTTAAAAGCTTCCACGAAGAGCACAATGGAAAGGTAAATGTTGCCATTCCCTGAAAGGGGTCCTCGAGCTAGCGAGTCACGGTCTAGTTAACTTTCTTGGTAAAAGCTTCGAAGAAGAACACAATGGAAAGGTAAATGTTGCCATTCCCTGAAAGGGAACCTCGAGCTCAGAAGATACCCTATCACTGGGAAAGGGACAGGCGCTTTGGAAAATTTGGGCCCCAGTAAAAAAAATGCCCCTGAAGAAGAAAGTTTATGTTGCATTTGGTGGCTGTGTTTCGTATTGGGAGAAAGGGGCAAATTTGACTGAAATTTGCTTTATTTCATGAGATAATTGGGGTGGGCTTCTTACCCGCCCATGCGCTTTTTACCCCGTCTTCCCCTACGCATTGCTGATTGTTCTAATATTGTAAATATGCATGAACGCACTCACATTTTATGGATTTTTTTCTTCTCTCCTCTTCTTCCCAGGCTTCCGAGGCTTTATGCTGAAACTTCTCTGCACCTGTCGTGCACTGAGATGCGCGCGCCATCTACACATTCATATTATCGTTCTTGCCTGTCAGGAAGTAGTAGATTATAGAGCTTGCGGTGCGAACCCGCATTACAGAAAATACCGGTATGTGTTAAAGAACCCGCACGTCACGTGTCACATTCCCTCGTATACTAGGAAGACTTCTTAAAGACCCCGCACGTCACGTGTCAAATTCCCTCTTATAATGCTAGGAAGATTTCTTAAGATTCCTTACTAGCTGTAAGAGGGAAAACACGTGAAAACCGTGATTTTTGACACGTGACGTGCGGGGTATTTAAAGAACTGTGCGGTACGCCGGTACGGTTGTAACGTACCGGTACGTACGGAAGTAGACAAGGGAGATGAACGTAGACAACATTGTATCAAAACCGACGAAATGTTTTCAATGCATACATTCCTGACAACGCTGTCATATCTTGTAAATACTAATGTGCGGTTGAGAATTTGTCTGAAGCTCTGGCTGGCTGTATGACTGTCCGCGTTTTATGCAAAACCCGTTGGATAAGACCCCCCAAACCACATATATTCTTGATAAGTTTGTCCTCCAAAATTTACTGAAGCACATTTCGACTACTATTCCTGGTTATTCTGGAGAGGTGGGCTGGAATGTGTGTATGAAATAGGGCCAAGAGAAAACAAAACAAAGGGAATTAACTTTACATGGGTTGGGTTTTCCCCCTTGATCTATGTGTGTGTGCGTGTGTGCGTGCGCGTGTATGCCTATGTGTGTGTGGAAGGGAGAGCTGAGAAGACGACTGCTATTCTGGGCTGGGCTGGGCTGGCATGTTTTTTTTATTATGGTGGCCGATGAGAAAAGCCACGAAGTAGCGAAGGCTAACTGCTAGTATGCATCATTCTGTTACGTGGTTTGCACGATATCACTAGGACAGACAAAATGCAAACCAACAAACAAAACCGTGACACACTTGTGCTGCTTCTCTGACTGTAGTCAGACAAAGGGACAACAAATCACGACATTTAAAGCAGCAGTTTCCAATTCAACTACTTGTTTTTTTTAATGACGATGTTTGATCAAACGAATTTTATAACAGTTTCACTCAGCTAAAGTATAGGCTCACCTAGGAGCTTTCGGGGGCGTCGCGCTTCCTTCGTCAGCGTCGTCTGCTGAGAGGCCACTGGCCGTGTTTGTTTTAATTAGTTACATGCTGGAAAGATTGTATTTAGTATAATTTAAAACTAAAGTATCCCCCCCCCCCCCCCCCAGAAAGATATTCTCTTTCACTGTGAAGTCTCTGTGCTTTTATTTAGCAGATTTCCTAACCTGAGAACATGGCAGCACGCATCGTACTGCAACCGTTATTTAATGACGTTTGGACAGAAAAAGACATGAACACCGATAGCTCTGACGCACGGCTGATTACCTGTCCTTATCGATTCAACGAAGGGTTGTTTGACTGGTTGACCAGCAGACGAGAACGTTTGAACAGCAACGGTCAGGCCATGCTTCGAAGACAGCAGGGGTACCCTATCTAACAAGCAAAAACCTCCGTTGTGACAAACAAGACATGCTCTTTTTTGGTGATGTCGATCCGTTTGAAACTTTGGTTTACTCCGAGGATACAGACGAACGTGAGCTCACGCCTTAAAAGAGTGGTGCTCATCAGACTTCTTTTTCTACGAGTTTTTACCGGAGTGCTGTATGGAAGTTTCTCCCCGTTTAGACCCAGAAGACTTTGGACCGTACGCAAAATGCCTAGTGGCGCTCTGTCAGTCAGGACTACTGATGCTGACCTGCTAAGCATACCGAGAAACGATGGAGAGCTCTGTTGGATGCTGTTGACCGTGTTGCATTGCCGATCGTTATGTTGTTGTATTATGCGGATATTATGACTATATTCTTGTCAGTTTGAGAGCTCGAATCCATCAGAATTTACACGGAAACAAAATCAATCGATAATAAATTGAGCTTTACGTCCTCTCGGCATGGGAAGGCACATAATTCTTGTTAGATTTATGGGAAAAACAAAAGATAAAACAAACACAAAACGAACTTTAAGAAAGATACAATGACATGGACAACACAAGAACAATAAAGGCGGGCATTCTCTGATTAGCAAGCTATGTACAAGTTTTCATTGATATGATTTCAAACCAGGATTCATAATTAATGTGATTGTTGATGATTTATAAAATAGATGTGATATAAAATGTATTTGTTAAGAATTGTTTATTTGGTAGTCTGACCTAGATTCAACCCCTCCCTAACATTAAAATCCAGAGCTACGTGTTTTAAAATCAAAAATATTTTTTTTTTATTGTTAAAAAACAAATGTTTGAGCTTAACTTAATAAAAAATGTATTTACAAATATTTGTTTAATATTTACAGAGGTGTTAACCTATTATTAATATTTACAAAAGATAAAATATGTTATCACAAACTTTTTATTTTCCATCCAGGGGAAAGAACTTCTCTCCTCGGAAACGCTCCTGTCTTGGGGCAGTATTTACATACGAAAAAAAGACCACATATTAAAAAAAATGTAGTTCCCCATTTTGTGTGTGTTTTAGTTTCTACGAAATGAATTTGTTTTAAAAAACAAAAAATGAGACATTTGTCGTGATTTTTGCCCCCTTTCATACAGGCATAATTACAGTTTCCCAACTGGTCAAGGTTAAAAGAGAAATACCTTACAAGTGCTGTACACAGAATATGAATGAAAACTTTCAAGTAACTTTTGCTGGTCGCTACACCTTTGTCTCACACTAGGTGCACTTGACTAGGAAATGTTCGCAAATAGCCAAGGGACATAACTGAGGGGTTTGTGCGCGTGACCTTTCATCAGTGAGAGACTTAGTGCGATTTTTCTCACGCCAGAGGGCATGACGCTCGTGTGGGGCTAATCCTCTCTATATTATTAGTTGGGGATAAGGAAAGAGAGAGAGACAGTGAGTGGTCCTACCATCACTCTCTCTCTCACTACGCCCAAGTAAGAAAATCGCGTGATAAGCCCCTAGTGCATTGACTGCCCTCTGGCGTCAAAAATATCGCCATAGGTTGACCATTGGTACGTGTTTGTCCTACTTTTTCATGGGGAACAATCCGATTTTTGGGTATAAAGACATTCTGTTTTTCCGAGAAAAAACCCCCCATCTATTGGGATGCCCCCCTCCCCCCCTCTCTCTCTCTCTCCCCCACCCTCTCTCTCTCTCTCTCTCTCTCTCTCTCTCTCTCTCTCTCTCTCTCTCTCTCTCTCTCTCTCTCTCTCTCTCTCTCCTCTCTCTCTCTCTCTCTCTCTCTCTCTCTCTCTCTCTCACAGCTTTAACCCTTTCGCCGCCAGCCATTTTTCAGCCCAAAAATACAATTAAATTTAACTGGGCAGATCACCAAAAAAAAATCTGCAATATTGCGAATTTCTCTGTGACATGGATACCATTAGGCCTGTCCTTACCTCCCAAAATTAAGAACATAGGGTCTTCAGATAACAGGCCCTGGTTTGATGCCTTTTAGTGACATGGGTGTTAACCATTGTGGTGCTAAAATGCGACATTGGCGGTGAAAGGGTTAACAGTCGTGATCTGTGTAGTTTATTATCTTCTGATGATGAAAACACTAGTGTTTCGTTAGCCAAATATGTTGCAGAAGCATATAATATAGCCCAAAAGAGAATGCTTATTTATAATGTATGAAAGTAATGTGTCCTCATTATGTCATATCTCGTGTTATACGAGCTTGATACTCTTGTGTATGTTATATATGTGTTTCGTTCTTTGTTTGTTTGTTTGTTTTCATGTCTGGTTTCAGCTTGCTAATGTAATTTCCCCCCCTGAATTATTGGTATGTTTAATCCGTTTGTTCACTTTTCATAATAAGTAGGGTTTTTATTTTAATTTTTATTATTGCTGTTTGAGTTTCATGGTTTATGTTCCTAACTTCGGCAAGTAACAACGTTCATCAAATTGAACAATAAAACAATGTCTGAAGCGTCTCTCTCTCTCTCTCTCTCTCTCTCTCTCTCTCTCTCTCTCTCTCTCTCTCTCTCTCTCTCTCTCTCTCTCTCTCTCTCTCTC
>JAGGCT020002550.1:0-15000 GCA_017654935.2 Phymorhynchus buccinoides | reverse complement strand
GGATTCAGCCTTTCTTCAGCCAGTTTCAGCTGCTTTTCAGCCTTAGTCATACTTTCTCAATCTCATGTCTGTGACATAACTCTGGCGAGGTTTTCATTGTCACAATGTATTTTATAGTTAAATTTGTTCCCTTTTTGGGGGGTAGAGAGGTGGAAGACTTTTGTGGACACGTAGTAGAACTGCGAGGCATACCTGATTTATTTTGGTGATGTTTTTGCATTGCCAGACATCATTCTTTCGTTCTATTGTTGTTGGTTTGCATGTGTGTACGTGAGTATGAACGTCTGTTTGTACTCTATATATATAACATTCATTTTCAAGATCAAACGTTGAGGTCAAGATCAACGCTGTCATGAATGCAGAAAGAAATCTTCATTTTTAAGATGCCTACCCTCTACCAAATGTTATTAAAAATCTGTCTGGTATGTGTTGTTTTTATTGTATATCAAATTCAAACAGTATATTATAAACCAAATTCTTTTTGTGCTCTATGTTGCTCCTGTGTCCGATGTTATCAATCAACATGCCTTGTCTCATGAGAGTTTTGCGGACGATACAGAAGTATATCAGTCGGCCACTCTTGCTGAAGTCGATGGGCTAGTATCGCGGACACAGGAGTGCATACTTGACCTTAAAATCTGGATGACCCACAACAAGCTGCAACTTAATGAAGAAAAAACTGAAATTATGTTAGCATGCCCAAAGAAAATGCTCAATCTTTCTACCCTTCCAGGCTCTGTCACAATCAACAACACCACTATCTCCTTCTCCTCTTCTGTCCGCAGTCTTGGTGTCAATTTGGATCACAGTCTCTCCCTTCAGCAGCATGTGTCTAATATCTGCAGATCTGCCTATTTTGAGCTTCGTAAGATTAGTTCTGTTCGTCACTATCTCTCCACTGATGCCACAAAAACCTTGGTCTGTGCATTTGTCCTCTCGAGAATAGATTCTGGCAACTCTCTTCTTGCTGGCCTTCCAAAATACCTTCTCAACAAACTCCAAAGAATCCAAAATAATGCTGCACGACTAATCCTTAAGTCCTCCAAGTTTGAACATGTTTCTTCCCTTCTGCACTCTCTGCACTGGTTGCCAATCTCCAGCAGGATCAACTACAAGTTTTCGGCTCTTAGTGTTGCTGTCATTTCTGGCTCTGCTCCTACTTACCTGTCTGATCTACTTCATACTTACATTCCATCTCGTCAGCTTCGTTCTTCTTCTGATTCTCGTATTCTACAGCCTCCCTCAATTAAAACAAAAACTTATGGCGAGAGATCCTTTTCTTTTCAGGCCCCAGCTACTTGGAACAAACTCCCTCTGTCTCTCAGACATTCCAACTCCCTGTCAGTTTTCAAAACCAATTTGAAAATACATCTATTCTCTGAACACTACTGTCCACCATGATCGGATTGTGAGAATGAAAGCGTGTGTGGATAAGGAATGTCATGGGAAAGGTGGGAGACAGAAAGTGTGTGTGTGCATGGGCGCGCTGGTATGTGCTTATGCATGTGTGTGGGTGTGTGTGTTTGTGTCTGTGTGTATGTATGTATGTACGAACGTACATACGTACGTATGTATGTATGTATGTATGTATGTACTGTATATATGTGTGCATGCGCATGTAAATGATATGCTATGTTCGTCAGTGTGTGTGCTTGTGTGCGTGCGAGCATGGGTATTGATGTGATTTGGTTAAATGTATTTTTTTGTAAAGCACCATGAGCAGCTAGCCTGGAATGTGCACTATATAAGTTTTCTTTATTATTAT
This sequence comes from Phymorhynchus buccinoides, assembly GCA_017654935.2. Lineage (NCBI taxonomy): Eukaryota > Metazoa > Mollusca > Gastropoda > Neogastropoda > Raphitomidae > Phymorhynchus > Phymorhynchus buccinoides. The sequence goes on along the minus strand of JAGGCT020002550.1, from coordinate 13,235 downwards.
TATTATTATTATTATTATTATTATTATTATTAAATAATAGTAATTGCTTCGCTTTGTGTGGTAGTGTATCAAGATGCTGAGATGATCCAGTAAAAAAATAATTACCATTCTGACTTAACCTTGAAGTTTTGATTTCAGACGTGCGCATACATAAATTATGCAAAATCAATCATGACGTACCTTCACATTTTATCTTTTGTGTATTCGACACTAAATTGACCCTAAGCCTATCCCTAACCTTACCCCTATTCCTAACCCTATCCCTAACCCTATCCCTAACTCTTCGCACATGCGCAGACATATTGAGAACAAATCCATGTTGAGAACGCCACACTGGCCAACCCGCCTCAGCGTTGGTCAGTCACTGATGTCAGTCAGCAGTGGACCGGTCAGATGTAAAGGACGACATGTGGGTACTTCTCTGACACTGTTCTGAAAAAGGTGAACTTCGAAAAACTTGTTTTACGTTTATTATTGTATACTCGTTAGTATTATTTATTACTTTATCCTTTCATGCGTCTAGTTATTGAATTATAACTACTATGAGTATACTTATATATCAATACAGGGGTAAACTATGTTGACATACCCCCCCCCCCCCAAAAAAAAAAAAAAAAAAAAAAAAAGTTGAAAGAAAAGAAGAGGCGAAAATGGAGTTTTACGTCCTCTTGGTCTGAATCAGACACATATGGGACATTTGTAAATACAAATATGGTGGGAACAATACTGGAGGCAATGCCCGGAGGCAGTACGAAACCAGTAAAGTCCCGATTTTAAAAATTAATACAGATAGCTGTTGAGAGTAGAAAAGAAGAGGAAAAAAGCAGCAACGGTTTATAGTGTTGGGAAGTCACAAGTATAATTACCCGGTGTTTCATAAAGTACCTAACCCATGAAATAAATACCCTTTCCTCATTCGAATTGCTTGCTGTTGGGGACAGATTCGCCCCTAAATACATTCAGAGGCATCTTGTGGCATGGGGAAGAACAGAAGATTCATCGCTAAATATTGAGAAGTCAGGGATATTTTTTCTAATATTTGTTATTATTATTTTTTGTTTGCATGGGTGGTTGTTTATATCGTCCGCCATTTTGAAATATACGAAACTAATTGACATGGCTTTGTACATCGATTTATCAATATTTTAAATAATAGTTGACTTATTTCTCACATGAAATAATAATGGTCATAGTCCACATGCAAAGAGTACTTATTTCACGGGAGGTACTTGTCTTTCATAACACCGGCCAGACGACGGGTATTGTGACGGATCTGTCTGTGTGTCTGTCTGTCTGCGTGTGTCGGTGTATCGATTATCTTTAAAAGTACTGGACAAATTTTGATCCAATTGAAAAGGAATGTTCATTTGATATATTCATGACTGTGCTGACCTTGACCTTGAAGTTTGACCTTGGAAACTGAAATTTCCTTCTTTGGGCCATATATTTCACTTCCGAGCTGTATCTCATGAACCAGTGAACAGAATCACTTCAAGTTTTATGTGGTGTTCTATGATGGTGCTAGGATTTGTTCTGTAACAAATAATATTTAGATAACTGTGCTGACTTTCACTTTGAAGGGTTTTGTGTGTGCTCAAGCACTAACATTCGAATGTTGTCAAAATGGTCCAAAGGAAGCAACTCCAGATATATGACAAAAAATGTAATCAAGAGTATTGTCCCTTTGACAATACAGGGGAAGTTGGAGTAGGGTAAGCTCAAGGAAAGTGGAAATGGGGGTAGAAGAGATACACAAACAGGTACTGAGGTTTGCAAATGCATTGGTTAATGTGTTCATTATGCATAACCATACGCAAACTGTTTTTGTCTACATTGTGTGGGAGTGGGAAGTGGTGTGTGTGTGTGTGTGGGGGGGGGGGGGGATTGGGGGTGGACAGGTGGTGATAGGTCATCATTATTCAGCCTTTAGGCTGATTTCAGGCTTTTTGATGGCCCCAGAGGTATTTGTTTTAGACCACAAAGAGACCAACTGAGAATAGAAATACTTGTTATATGTGAATGAAAATGAACTACGCGTATCAATTCTACTTGAAATGCTGTTTTTAAGGCTTAGAAGACAAAAAAGCTTCAATGTCAGGGGGATTCAGCCTTTCTTCAGCCAGTTTCAGCTGCTTTTCAGCCTTAGTCATACTTTCTCAATCTCATGTCTGTGACATAACTCTGGCGAGGTTTTCATTGTCACAATGTATTTTATAGTTAAATTTGTTCCCTTTTTGGGGGGTAGAGAGGTGGAAGACTTTTGTGGACACGTAGTAGAACTGCGAGGCATACCTGATTTATTTTGGTGATGTTTTTGCATTGCCAGACATCATTCTTTCGTTCTATTGTTGTTGGTTTGCATGTGTGTACGTGAGTATGAACGTCTGTTTGTACTCTATATATATAACATTGATTTTCAAGATCAAACGTTGAGGTCAAGATCAACGCTGTCATGAATGCAGAAAGAAATCTTCATTTTTAAGATGCCTACCCTCTACCAAATGTTATTAAAAATCTGTCTGGTATGTGTTGTTTTTATTGTATATCAAATTCAAACAGTATATTATAAACCAAATTCTTTTTGTGCTCTATGTTGCTCCTGTGTCCGATGTTATCAATCAACATGCCTTGTCTCATGAGAGTTTTGCGGACGATACAGAAGTATATCAGTCGGCCACTCTTGCTGAAGTCGATGGGCTAGTATCGCGGACACAGGAGTGCATACTTGACCTTAAAATCTGGATGACCCACAACAAGCTGCAACTTAATGAAGAAAAAACTGAAATTATGTTAGCATGCCCAAAGAAAATGGTCATTCTTTCTACCCTTCCAGGCTCTGTCACAATCAACAACACCACTATATCTCCTTCTCCTCTTCTGTCCGCAGTCTTGGTGTCAATTTGGATCACAGTCTCTCCCTTCAGCAGCATGTGTCTAATATCTGCAGATCTGCCTATTTTGAGCTTCGTAAGATTAGTTCTGTTCGTCACTATCTCTCCACTGATGCCACAAAAACCTTGGTCTGTGCATTTGTCCTCTCGAGAATAGATTATTGCAACTCTCTTCTTGCTGGCCTTCCAAAATACCTTCTCAACAAACTCCAAAGAATCCAAAATAATGCTGCACGACTAATCCTTAAGTCCTCCAAGTTTGAACATGTTTCTTCCCTTCTGCACTCTCTGCACTGGTTGCCAATCTCCAGCAGGATCAACTACAAGCTTTCTGCTCTTAGTGTTGCTGTCATTTCTGGCTCTGCTCCTACTTACCTGTCTGATCTACTTCATATTTACATTCCATCTCGTCAGCTTCGTTCTTCTTCTGATTCTCGTATTCTACAGCCTCCCTCAATTAAAACAAAAACTTATGGCGAGAGATCCTTTTCTTTTCAGGCCCCAGCTACTTGGAACAAACTCCCTCTGTCTCTCAGACATTCCAACTCCCTGTCAGTTTTCAAAACCAATTTGAAAATACATCTATTCTCTGAACACTACTGTCCACCATGATCGGATTGTGAGAATGAAAGCGTGTGTGGATAAGGAATGTCATGGGAAAGGTGGGAGACAGAAAGTGTGTGTGTGCATGGGCGCGCTGGTATGTGCTTATGCATGTGTGTGGGTGTGTGTGTTTGTGTCTGTGTGTATGTATGTATGTACGAACGTACATACGTACGTATGTATGTATGTATGTATGTACTGTATATATGTGTGCATGCGCATGTAAATTATATGCTATGTTCGTCAGTGTGTGTGCTTGTGTGCGTGCGAGCATGGGTATTGATGTGATTTGGTTAAATGTATTTTTTGTAAAGCACCATGAGCAGCTAGCCTGGAATGTGCACTATATAAGTTTTCTTTATTATTATTATTATTATTATTATTATTATTATTATTATTATTAAATAATAGAATTGCTTCGCTTTGTGTGGTAGTGTATCAAGATGCTGAGATGATCCAGTAAAAAAATAATTACCATTCTGACTTAACCTTGAAGTTTTGATTTCAGACGAGAATGGCTACTAAAAAATCTTTTGCATGCGTTTATTCAATGTTTGCTTTCAGCGGAGTTGAAATGGTGTGTTCTGGTTTGGGATTGTATAGGTGTGTGCATGCAAACTGGAACATTGTTCTAAATGTGGCTTTGTTGGTGCATCAGTCAGTTTGTCATCCCCACTCTTCCTCTACATTTCTGGTCCTTCCTTTCGGGGCTTACCTGGAATTAACATAGTGTGCTTCTGTGAGTAAATGTTTAATATCTCATGCACATAACATTCATCTACCTTTGTGTACTGATGAAATATACAGTTTCAAAGCATATAGTAAGACGTCTGGACCATCATACAACCTTGGAGTATTTGATGTATGTGTCGTAATGAAAACAGATGCTAAAATATTTAGTTATACTGCTTTTGGTTTATGTTACAGAAGCAGCCCTTGAACTGACAAAATCAGAGATGGCTTCTCTAGGGAGTGACCGCAAGCAATTGATTTTGGATCCTAAACGGTTTGAGCAGTTTCTTTTCTTTGTGAAAAAAGCTGACAAACGAGGTTCTGCTAAGGATCTTATGGAGCAGCTGGAAACGTTGTTGTTCTCTGAAGATGAAAACACCCGAAACTCTCTACACAATTGGTGTTCTACACATGTCAAGGATGTTCACGTTCGTGATAGTCACTTACAGGGGGATATATATGATGAGGGTGGGGCTTCATGGTATTATGCAGAAATGAACGGAAGGAACTTTTGGGACAGCGTCTTTCAGGAAAGTTGCATCCACGTTTCTCGTTGTATGCGGCTCAAGTTGTTAGAAGATGAAAAAGAAGAGCATCTCGCTGTTGCTGCTGCTGCATTTGATGCTGATGCTGCTGCTGCTACTGCTGCTGCTGCTGCTGATGATGACGATCCTGTCGATGGTTACAACTACTATTGGATGATCACCAAGAGTTTAGTGGTGGCATGTCAGTCAGGACTACTAACGATGACCTGCTTGAACCAACCCCAGACGTGCAAGGCGGCACTAGAGATTGCCTTAAGATATAAAGAACCTCTGATGTTCAAATTTCTGTACGAAACAGGAATCATGAATTACAGCGACATCAGTGAGTGTCTTCAGAAATGTCTGCAGAATGAAGAATCTGAAATCAAAAGGCTTGTGTGGAGTGATTCAGAAGATTCAGAAGATGAAAGTGGTGGAAGCGGAGAAAATGATGACGTGGAAAACGTGAGCAGGAGCAAAGCTCTTAAGTGGAAAGCAGCGGAGAAACAGAGAGCCAGTGACCTTCATGAATTTCTGAAGTCCATAGCATCACAGCCTCGTCCCCTGGAGAAACTATGTCTCATCGAGGTTTCCAAGCGCATGGGGTGGGGCCATGTCAGACAGACCAGGGTCAGTCAGCTGCCCATCGCAAACACAGTTATAAAGGACTGGCTCCACTTCAAAGATTGCAAGAAATGGCTGAAGCCAGAGGACATCAAACCTAACCAGTAAGGGTTTGGGGAAGGCTGCACTGGGAGATTGCAATGAACATCCATAAATTGCAATCTGTGCTCAACATAATGCGTTGTCCTTTTATTTGTATAAAACAAACAAATCTTACCTGGTAAGATGACGTTTGTTGTAGATTCTACCGAATCTGTAGTGTAGTCTGGCACAGTGCAATATGCTATGTCACCTTACCATCCGCTCCCAGTCTTGAGAGTGCAAAGAGTAAACACTGATCACAATTTATGTATTTATTTACTTCATTATTTGTTTACTTTCCTTTTCAAGGGGTGGGTAAACATTTTTGGGACTGTGCCAGACTACCCTACAGATTCGGTAGAATCTACAACAAACGTCATCTTGCCAGGTAAGATTTGTTTGTTTTATACAATTCCACCTGACATGGTATCGTCTGGCACTTACGGTGCCTATGCTAATTTAGAGAAACACTGTTTACTACTTGCCTGTAGCTTCTTCTTTTTTTCCAAAATGGATTAACACAATACGTTTCTGATTTCGGTCGCTCATGTGGCCTGTCCGAAATTTGTGTTGCTTGTCAGGCATGCTTATGTCGTTCTTGTCGAACTTGGTAAACATAGACATGTTCGTCCTACCTTCTGTCATCAAGAGGACATTTGTGGGCATGCGCAGCTTTGCTGCTGATGGACTGGCATATCTAATGCTATGTGGTTTGAAACATATTTATGTATTGTGTGTCCATGCCTGTCTTAGTAAAGGTCTTTTATATTTAGCAACCTTGTGTCTCAAAGAACATAATTTGTTGTCATGCCCCATATCATAGCATTATATTGTATGGAGCTTGTAAGCCTGTGAGCAATTATACTTTCCAGGCAATGTTTTCTGCTTTGCAGTTTTCCAACATTGGTTGAATATATCCAACAGTCACTATAGGCTTTACATTCTTTCCATATCATAACATTGAGTGAGCCCCTCCTCTCAGTTCACGTAGACCTTAGATTTAGTAGGCCCACATAAAACCATGAGGTACTAAAGCACAATTATGCAGTTTGAAACATTATGTGTTTAGATCAGACACGATGGAAGGGATAAGCTCTAGCTACCACTTTATTAATGTGAATGAGGTGAGGATCTCAGTTTTCACCCCTTGGTCCGTGACCTCTCTTGCTGCTGTTACTCAAAAACACGATCCCTGTCATTCATGCTTCTCGCCTCCTTCCCTTTGAAGCTAGTAGGCCTATAGGAATGCATCCGTCAGAGTTTGCTTTGGGATAGGCTAATGAAGCCAGCCTGTGTCCTAGTATGCTACTGTCCCTTTCCCCGTATACTGTAAAGAAGGGAAGAAAGGGGAGAATGGAAGGTGCTGTCCCTTTCCCCGTACTGTAAGGGAGGGAAGAAAGGGGAGAATGTCTGGCATGTTGTTATGGTGCCTGTAAGGGAGGGAAGAAAGGGAAGAATGTCGTAAAGGGGAGAATGTCTGACATGTTGCTATGGTGCTAGCATTAGCTTGTAGCATTAACCCTTGCCCATGGTGTGAATGAAACACATGTGTGCACCCCCCCTCCCCCTTTTTTTAAAGGGCATGGTAAAAATGGGGGGAGAACAGGCTAGCTACTGCAAATATTTCGGCTGCATTCAAATACATACTTATGCTTCTGTCTCTGAAGCAGATGGACATTTAAAAGAGATTGTGTATATTCCCTGTAATAATAGTCTGCTCATTTCAGTTAAGTACTAGACTATCACCCTTCGTTTTGGGGACTTAAATGGTTGCATGATTATTGTCTGATGTCCTTGTCTAAAACTGGTAGGAGTATAGTTTGTATGGCTTGCTCATAGCTGATTTTCTGTCCATCTCTGGTTCTTTTCCTGTCTGCCCGTGGCAGATGTCTGTATGTGGATGATTTCCTGTCCGCCCGTGGCATATTTCTGTATGTGGATGATTTTCTGTCCGCCCGTGGCAGATTTCTGTATGTGGATGAGTTTCTGTCCGCCCGTGGCAGATTTCTGTATGTGGATGATTTTCTGTCCGCCCGTGGCAGATGTTTATATGTGGATGAGTTTCTGTCCGCCCGTGGCATATTTCTGTCTGTGGTGATCTTCTGTCTCCCCATGGCCGGTTTTCTGCCTGCAAGCGGCTGGTTTTCTGTCTGCCTGTGGTGAACTTTCTGTCTATTTATAGCAGATTTTCTGTGTGCCTGTGGTTATTTTTTGTCTGCCTGTGGTCATTTTCTGTCTGCCTGTGGCAGGTAATCTGTCGTCCTGTAGCAACCTATGGCAAATCTCCTTTCTATGAGAGGCCGATTTTTTGTCTGCCAGTAGCAGATTTTCTCTCTGTAAGCGGCCGATCATCTGTTTGCCCATGGCTGATTTTATGTCTGCCTGTGGCTAATTTTCTGTCTGCTCATTTGCATCAGTTAAGTTATTCTTTGAATTGAAAAATATTATGAATATGTGTGAATATGAGCAGCAGTGTATTGCTTTGGTATAATGTAGGCCTACCGTTGCATAAAAGCTGGGGATCCTCACTCTATCACTAAATAATACTTTGCATTCGGCAAAACACATCTCAACTCAAATATTTTACAAACAGATAATAAGGCAAAAGATTTTAAAACTTATACATTTGGCTTGATACAAGTCCAAAGTTATTTTTGAGTTTACATTTTTAACCCTTTGTCGGAAATAAAGATTGTTTGTAGATATTGTAAATTGTCTTGAGACCTTATTCGATTTTTAATGATTTATATTGCTTTTTAAAAGGTGATCCTGAAAATGTTAATGTCCAATAGCTCAGGGAGTCATAACCGAAAGTTTTTAAAACAACATTTTAAACAAAAGTATATACATTTATAACTTAGAGTAGGCTTTGTGCGAGCCATGGCACCTAACAAAATATTGACCTACTGTTCAAGATAAAATTCAGTTGTAAACAAAAATACAATTACTTAATAAAATAACTATATCTAAAGAAAAACTATTTCCCCCCCCCCTCTCCCTTGCCCCATTTCCCAACATTTAACTTAATAGTAATGTCCCGTATGACTTCGGCCGAGAGGACGTAAAACTTTAACTTTGGTACAGCTGCAGAGAGGAAAGAACGAGTCCCAGACACCGTTGGGAAAGACAATGTAACAGAGACCGAACCAAACTCACGTTGCACGTAGCAACCCAAATCACTGGACCCACTTGTTGTCCACCCACGAGAATAGGAATTGTTCAAAAACAATTACGGGGAGTAATTTCATGGTGTGTGTGATAGTGATCTCGCCTAATTCAATCCGTCAAACAAGGGAAGCTACTCTACCATCAGGTAAATGCCCAGCCCTGGCTTCGTGTGTTTGAGGAGACACACAGCATGTAGAACGCAGTGCGGCATTTTAAAATTGATGTCATTTGTATTTTGTAGCAATTGGCCAACCCCTTATTTTTCTATAGAAACAAAACGTTTGCAAGTCGCTGACTGGCATCCTGCGGTTTCAAGCTTCGACGCCATACCGCCATGGTTGCTATAGTTTTGACCGAGTAAGTCGAGGTAATCAACTTTAATTTGTACAAAGTGCTCTCCCCTAGTGTTTTGTTTTCTTCAGAAAATCGTCTATTGGTACAGTGACCTGTGAGTGAAGCATAAACAGACGAAGAAGAAGACAGCAAGCCAGCCGCAGAAAACCAGTGAGCAGAATGAGGAGGAACCTGAGATTGAACTGGAAGAGCATCCATGCAAAGAAGAAAGGAACCACTACTACAAGGCGAAAACGAGAGAGAGAGAGAGAGAGAGAGAGAGAGAGAGAGAGAGAGAGAGAGAGAGAGAGAGAGAGAGAGAGAGAGAGAGAGAGAGAGAGAGAGAGAGAGCATGTTATTGATACATGCTATTAGAGAGATTAATGCGTGTTATGCCCATGATAAAGAATAGCTATAAGATTTGAAAGAAATTCCCCAATTAGTTTTCTTAATGAAGAAAAAACAACTAATCTCCGGCTAAAATTACAACGACAAAAATACGCCCTCACGTCTTTATGAATCACGTTGTTCATGAGTATGCTGATAATTGCGGCAATAGTCCTAAGTAGACACGCATCTGTGTAACTTGTCCGAAATATGAAAAAGTCTGCATCCTTCCAAAGTCCTTAGTCAAGAAGCCAGATTTCGTTTCTGATCAGCACATTTACCTCTGCTTTTCTGTTGTGACAGTGCAGCATCAGCACAGTCTAGAAAGCTATCAATGCAAGCAAGAGTAGTAGTAGACCTCCGTCCGGTTAAAATTTACCGTGTATAGTGCACCTGTATGTAGGCATGGATCTTGTTAGTGTTCTGCGTGGACGATCAAGACAGAATATCGATCGATATAGCTGCGCGATCTGTCGATCCATCCTGTGCGCAAAATCGGTCGATGTTTGCGCAATCAATGGATAATCTTCTGTGGCTTTGAAACGCTTTCCTTTCAGACTGTCTGTCTCTGCCTCTCTCTATCTGTGCCCCATCTCCCCCCCCCCCTCTCTCTCTCTCTCTCTCTCTCTCTCTCTCTCTCTCTCTCTCTCTCTCTCTCTCTCTCTCTCTCTCTCTCTCTCTCTCTCTCACTCTCTCTCTCACTCTGAGTCTATCTCATGGGTTCTGTCTCTCTGTCTATGTCTCTCTCACTGTCTCTTTACCCTGACTGTCTCTCTCATTGTCTCTCTGCATAGAAAGACAGAGACAGAGAGAGACAAACGCAGAGACAAACAGTGTGAGAGAAAGCATATCAAAGCCACAGAAGGTTATCCATCGATTGCGCAAACATTGACCGATTTTGCGCACACGATGGATCGACAGATCGCGCAGCTATATCGATCGATATTCTGTCTTGATCGTCCGCGCAGAACACTACCAAGATCCATGCCTAAATACAGGTGCACTATGTCTTGATCGTCCGCGCAGAACATTAGTATCAGGGTTGGAAGCATCGTCAAATCAGACCTATTCTAAGCTTGCATCTCTACCACGAGTGTGAATGTGGCTGGATGAGGGGTTGCTTCCATTGCAGCTTGGCTTTCTTCTGGCTGTTTACTCCTCAGCCACATTGTAGATTAATGCGAAATTTGCTTAATATTGTTGTGATCCTTTGACGGATCAGTAAATGTGTAGATCACCCAGGGTATAATATGTGCTTGGGTGATGCTCGAGAAAACGTTATTATCAGAATATTATTACTATTAGAACAACTAATGTCCAGGTTGTGTTTGAGTAAAATGTGTTGATCACAAGGCGTAGATGTGTTCATGAAGTGCGCAAAACAATGTGTTGATTTCATAAGTCATAGTTTTCGTGTAGTGTTTGGGTAAATGCGTTGATCAAGTCGAACATGTGTGTTTGTACAATTTGAGTAACCGTGGTGAGCAATTTGAGTTGATTTGATAGTCTGATTAAAAAAACATATGTCAGTGTGTGTGGGTTTTTGTGTGTGTGTGTGTGTGTGTGTGTGTGTGTGTGTGTGTGTGTGTGTGTGTGCGCGTGTGCGCGCGTGCGTGCGTGCGCGCGTGCGTGTGTGTGTGTGCGTGCGTGTGCGTGCATGCGCAAATAGAGATAGTAATAGTAATTTGCACAAATAGAGACACAGGTGAAACACTGAAAGTCCCTGCATGTGGAAAATGATGATGATGATGGTGGTGACGATGATGATGATGATGTTTATGATGATGATGATGATGATTATCATGATGGTGATGAATATTTGCCAAAGCTCTTGTCCCCTATTCTGCTTGTAGTCCCTTCGGCCGGGTTCACATTAGACGCGTAAGTTCCGCACGGAAACCCCTAAATAAGTGGAAGAAAGAAGGATAAAAGTTTACGCATATAGGGGAAATTCGGACACGTGCGCAAATCTTTTCCCTTCTTTGATTCACTTATTTATGGATTGCGCACGGGTTTCCGCATGGAATATCCGCTTATGTATGTACACGGCCTTCTTCTGATTGAAAATTGCTACGTTGGTGATCGACTGAAGACACGGCCCACCGTGTCTACCGCTTTAAAGCTCTTCAAAGTTTGTAGCAAGACGGACAAGTAAATAATGGACTCCAAAGTCTCAAGAAATTTATAGGTGATAGGGAAAGAGAAAGATGGGGACGGGGGTGTCAAGACGCCTTTTTAAAAAAACCAACATTATATATATAATGTCCACTTGATTGCTCTACTCACTTTTTGGTCAAAATGACTCCCTCCCCATTCATAGGTAAGAAACCAGAGTCATGATTCTTCCGCAAAATCGTTTAACCAAATCAGCTATGTAAAAAGCAGCTTTACTGATACATATTTGTCTTTGATTGCTGTTAATGTTATGCTTTCTCAAACATGCTAAAATTTAGTGGGTATATTTCATGAGATATTAGCTCTCTCACCCCCCCCCCCCCCCCCCTAATGTTATGCTTTCTCAAACATGTGGAGATACCGGGGGGGGGGGGGTTCTTTTGTATAAATAGTTCCCTCACCTTCTGGACGTACTGTGCCTTTTTTTTCAAGAAACACTTTCAGAAAGATTTCCACAAGCTGAAGTCGGAATTGCTGGGCCTAATTAAAATGTTTTAGTTAGGCGCATAACGGCAGTATGACTCATCTGCGCTCATAATTTACAGGAAACTGTCTGAGCGATCGAAGAAGAAGAAGATATCAGGCGATATAGTATCAACGGGACATGTGAAACAGTTCCGGTTTTTTTAATTTTCAAAAGACCTTTTGTTTAGGCTATGGCAGTGGGTCACGGTGGATGCCTTGTGCCTCCATACGGGGAACTGAACATCCCCGCTTCCTCCGCGAGACTCTTCCCGTTGGGAAACCGGGGGGTCTTTCACAAAAATAGTTCCCCCACCTTCTGGAAGTTCTGTGCTTGTAACTTCCTCTAATCTGCCACTCTTTGACTCTGCCTTTTCCCTTTGCTTTCTACCATCTACTATCTTTCTGACTTAATGGCCCGTTCTCATGCCCTTTAAAAAAAAAATCTTAAAATAATGTTTCTCCTTTGAGCTCCTCCCAAATCGGAATGTGTCGGCTGTACGCAGCGGGGTGACCAGTGAAAACTGAAAACCGGACACATACGTACTTTATCCATTATGGCCATATGGCCTGGGAACGCAGTACAAGAAAAAGAAGGATGTGGCAGCTGAATTCTAAAGTTGTTCATACACTACAATACTACCGCTTGTACTGAGCTGTGAGTGTAAAGAAAAGTTAGCAAAATGATTTGTAAACATCACGAGAAGCTTTTGGTTCCTTTAAAGGTGCACCCTGACGGATGAGTTTTTGCAAGAAACACATCGAGATCACCAGAAAGACAGCCTTTTCAAGGATAGGAACACTCACTTTGTTCTGGTTTCTTAGAAATCAAACCGTCAAACCGGCGATTCCTCCTTGGCGGAGCACTTCGAACTACCCCACCCCCACCCTCTTCCATGACTGACTGTTCCACCCATGCACATGGTTGTATTTTTATGTTCTGTTGTCTCTTTTCAATGTGCAGAATATATTCTTTCATTCATACATTTGTATTGTTGATTGTGATTCCAAATAGCAATTATAAACTGTTTTTGTAGCCTTTACACGTAACTTAACAAATCCATCCGCCTTGCCCGAGAGAGCCAAAAAGGGGAGAGCTTGGGATAGGATGGGGAGAATAGGGGGCTGAGGGCAGGGGTGAGGCAGTGTGTGTCACTGGTGACAACATTAAATGGTTCCATTCCTTTGTGTGTGTGAGAGAGAGATAGATAGATAGAGAGAGAGTGTGTGTGTGTGTGTGTGTGTGAGAGAGAGA